>JZKD02S0329694.1:0-11369 GCA_000966675.3 Picea glauca | reverse complement strand
GCTGCCACAAGTCAAAGCACGAGTAGGATTTGAGTGCCACCTACCTTGATATTTCTAGCTGACCACCCGCCACGTGCTGCTACGGAAGGGGGGAGAAAGACTGGGTCCCATTGAGGGAGAGATGACCCTTGCTCAAGGGGGTGATTGTGTTTGTTGCTTGGTCTGTTTCGCCATTCAAATGCCAGAGCACATGAAAAAATTTGATATTTCAAAAGGAATTAGAGAGCCTCTGGATTTTCTTGAAGATTTTCCAAAGTTTCATTTGGTTTGGCGACGAGTTGGTGACCATGGCTTGGATTAGGATCCGAGAGTCTCCTATCACCATGATTTCATTGATGGCTAGCTTCTGGGCTTGGGTGAGTCCTTGCCAGATGCTCAAAGCTTCTGCTATGTTATTGATTTCTTCCCCTAATCCCTAGGAGTAGACTAGTTCTCGAATTTTATCGGGGTCGTAGATAACCCCTCCCCCTCCTGCCACCCCTCTATTATAACTTAATTGTTTTTTTTTTTTACATAATCGATTAATGGATTTTTGTATTAATAACAGTGGCCATGCCACTGGGTTCGATATATAGGTAAAGATTTTCTTGAAAACTGGAAAAATACTGCCCGAAGATCCTAACTCATCACAAAATCATGGAAACAAAACTATTTCAGCGAGCCTGAACGGCTTCGCGTTATTACATCATTTCTTGCCTGAATTTTTTTTTCTTTTTTGACACCGTTTGTCATTCAATACTTTGGTCCATAGATTGAATTTCCAACGGGTCTAGAGGGTCTTCCTCGTCAGCTAGGTCTGCCCAGCGTGAGGTACGAGGTTCTGGCTGGGTGGGCGACTTGGGAGTGGTTTTTGCCTGAGATTTCCCCTTAGCAGGGGGTTTGGTTTCGGCTTCAGCTTCTGCTTGTTCTACCGCTTCCTAGGCCTTGC
Organism: Picea glauca; assembly: GCA_000966675.3. Taxonomy (NCBI): domain Eukaryota; kingdom Viridiplantae; phylum Streptophyta; class Pinopsida; order Pinales; family Pinaceae; genus Picea; species Picea glauca. The sequence goes on along the minus strand of JZKD02S0329694.1, from coordinate 10,441 downwards.
TTTCAGTGCATGGTTCTGATGGTGCCCCCGTCCACCAGGTGGGTCTTTGGCTTTTGGACGACCTTTTTTTCTCGGGTTGTTTTCCACAGCTACAGTCTAAGTGCCCTGTTTCGAAGCAGTTCCTACACCTGAAACTGAGATTCTCATAGTCGAGGATTTGGGTCCTTGAGTAGTCCTTGCCTTGAAGAATTATTTCAGCTAGGAAACCTTTGGAGAAATCTGTTTCAACATAGATTCGAGCAAAGGTGGAGAGGGCTGGCTTGGAGTCTATACTTCTGTAGAGGAACTTGCCAAGGCCATTGCCAATAGATTTAAGAGACTCATCCCCCCAGAAATGCAGGGGCAAGTATGGAAGTCTCACCCATACTGGAACTGAAGAGATACAGTCCGTGGATGGGTCGAAGATAGGGGTCCATAGTTGCATGGACAGGCCTGCTCCGCCCCATAAACATGACCCGACATTAAACACCTTGTCTCTGTCACTTGTAGAATCGAAAACTACTACAAAAAACCCTTTTGCACAAGGACAGATAATAACTTCTTCCTCTAAAAGTGGGTACCATTCAGAAGAGATCCAGGAGAGCAGATCTGGCAGATTGGGCCAATATCTGTTAAACCTGCAAACTAGTGTGTTCTTTTTGTAATGGCGAGCATGGGTTAAGGCTTCCTTTGGCATTTGAACAAAGACTTTCGGAGCTTCTGGAACTGCTGCATGCAACCCGGATGGTTGACCATAACGAAAGGTAGCCTTAGGGGCCACTACATGTAGACCAGAGAGAAATCTCTGGCGTGAAGCCACCTCTTTAAAGGAGGGGGCCGAAACTAGCGTGATCGCTTCCAATGGAGTCCCAAGGCCCGTTCTTGCATGAGTGGGCCACCCAGAAGTGAGAGCCGCGACCAATGGAGGGAGGCCAACATCTACCGCCACAGCCGCACCAGGAGGGGCGCCTCCTTGCTTTGAAGAGGTTGGGGAGCCCGCCATTGGATCTTAGCTGAGTCGGCAGGGAGAGCTACACTCGCTGCGTTGGAGGAAGGAGAGGGCAGGAGGCCTCAGGGCTAGCTACCTGTGGGAGATCCAGGAGCGCAAGGGGGTTTCACTTATAATTCTATTATAACTTAATTGTTAATATATAGTAAAGATAGTTATTACTAACTATTATTTATGAATGGAGGTTGAATCATTACTTTTCTTTAAGAAAAACTACATTATTAGTCCCTGCTCAAGGTCATAACTATAGCATTTGATTCATCGTTGACCAATATTTTTCTTGTTATCCAATATTGTACACATTCTTAACAAAATAATTATATTTTCATAATATTTAAATTACTGTTATCACACATTTGAATGGCTAACCAATTCGATGTCTTTTGGCTGATCTCTAATGGAATGCCATTTTTTCAATCTTAGGTTATACCTAAGTTTTGAGTTTTAATCACAGAACATGCACACAATGCAATTTTTTTCCAAACATAGATAACATAGGTTTGGAGTTTTAATCTTAGATAACTACTATATTGTAATCAATTTTCAAATAGAATTTACAGTTATCAACATTCCACTGCCCAATCTTTGTTAGATTCTCCTACTATTTTGTCTTGTTTGATGTCTCCTTTCTTGCCCAACCTTTTTTTTCCATCTCCACATCTCTTAACTCCTAATATATTTTAGGAGTTTCCTCCTTTGTGTATACCCTAGCTATAGTATCTAGATAACTCTTTATAACTGGCATACATGGTTGTGCATACAATCAAAACCCATATACTTCCTGGTAGACCATCCATGAACAAAGTTCCATCCTTGCCTTCTCCCTCTCCCACTGGTTTAGATCTCTTTCACAATAATCTAGACCATTGATTCAATCTCGGGTACCATGAGGTCGGTGGAGTTGGATACACCCATAGTGAATGAAAATTCAAAGCTTAATCACTCTCTATATACCATGTGAAGTGGATTACTCAACTTTTTCAGATGAGCCCACTTTTGTCTCTATTTAAAACATTTGTTACATTGCAAGTGTTTGGATTGTAAATTCATGGTCATGGTAATTATATGTTTTGATTGCAAATTCTTGTACATGGTAATAATATACATTAAAGGTTTGGTCCCAACTATTTGTAAATTCAATTACCACTATGGTTATCACAGTCTGAAAATTTATCACAAACCAATCATTGATCTCTTTCTTCATTATTAATTTTTTAGTTTATTAGTAATTTCAATAATTACTTCATTATTAAATTTTTAGTTTATTAGTAATTTCAATAATCGATAGTTTCTGTTTTTCCTTTCATATATTTGGTTCATCAAAATTAATTTTAGAAAATATCCAATAAATGTGCATAACTTCAGTTTGAAATAAATGATTATGTTGTAAATTATGTGAGAAATAGAGACATGAACATATCTATATCGAGAGAGAGAGAGAGAGAGAGAGAGAGAGAGAGAGAGCGAGCGAGCGAGCGAGCGAGCAATTACAAAATTAAAACAAAGTAGAAAAAAATTAATAATTACAAAATCTACACAAAATAGACTAAGTCATGATGAATATTAATAAAATAAAATACATATAAAGTTAAATGAATGTTGTATAAAACCAAAATAATGGGAGTGGAGTCAATACCTTCCTATTTTAGAATAGGAGGAAATAATTGTATAGTCATTATTCATATGGTTATGAACAAAGTTACATTATCAAATTTATCGAGTCATTATCTAATTGTGTCAAAGCATTAACAAATTAATAACAATATGATATGTGGATGATACTTGAGCTTATATTTAGATTTAGTTAATTTTTGTAACTATTAAGTTTATTAATTATGTGTAATGATCTTCGTTGCATAAGAAAAACATGCACACTCATGAATTTTTAAGTTGATGACACTTAAAATTCATTAATTTTATCTTTCTTTTACATAATTATTATAATTTTCATAAATAATTTAACATACAACATTCTAATTTCAGAAGTTCATGTTAACCTTGGACTTATATAGACATATTTTTTATTTAACAAATCTCCTTTCAATTATATTGAAGATTTATTTTATAGAATAAATAATAATTGGCTGAGGATTTTTTTGAGAGAATTTTTTTTCCTTGTATTATGACAAGAGATTATCATTATTTGTTGGTTTTAGTATAATTTGTAATACTATTACCGATATATTTTAAGTAATTTTGATAAGTAATGTCCCATCATTTCTCCTCCAACAAAAGTTTTAAGATAATGCAATTTTGGTATTGATATAAAAATCTTCAAAATACTAGCATACAATGTTGTAATTTAAACTTATGAATGAATTCAAATCTATGCACCAAAAACTTTTTACTGTGCAATGAGACTTATTTAAAATAATCCATTGATAATTATAAGAAAATATAAGAAAATAGACTTTCATTATTTAAAATGTTAGTTTATTATAATGACCATATTTTCTTCATTGTCATAAGCTTTAAGATTAATATTGTAGACTAAATCACCTTTGGATTAAAGTAAAGAGATTTTGATAATCGAAGGAGATATGATTCATATGAAAGGGAATGCTCAACATGGATAGAGATGAGTGGCCATGATTGATGTGAAGATGAAGGATGAGGTGACGTCATGCTTTAGATTTAAATATTATTTAGAAAAGGAAAATAATCATTTTATAGTATTGAAGAAGGATTTGGTTCTTAATATTTAAAGATTAATGCTTAGAAGAGTTGTAAAGTTTTATTATATTAAAATAAAATTGTATGTATATAATTTTATTTGTTTATTTTGTTGAGATGTGTTTTTTAAAGTATGAGGAAGATGTGTAATCTTTACATAGTATTTTAATTTCTTTTTATAAAATATTATAATGTCTAATATAAAGTTTCTATATCTATATATATATTAATTATGAAACTTAAATACATTTTACTCAAAATATGTGGGTCATCTAAAAAATAATAATACAATAAATATATGTTCTAAAGTAAGTTATATAAGCATTGTCGATCCATCTTAATTCTAGATTTATCTTGCGCAAAGAGGGATCAAATCCCTCAGGTGCAAACCTTTCCACAAACTTTTTGAAACATAAAAAAGGTTTTGACTTCCAAGGATTTGATCCATGTTAGCAAATAATACAACCAAAGTTGGATATATGTTGTTGCTCATGGAGTCCCTTTATACAACTCAATATGATCTAAAATGGATCCAAACAAAAATGAATAGTTGTAAGAATTATTACCACAAGAAAACAATTAGTGAAGATTTAATAAAAATAAAAAGACAATGCAAGATTTAAAAAGTAAATGAAAGAAAATTAAAGAAAAAAAGAAAAGAGAAAGAAAAACGAAAATAGGAGAGAAGAGATCTAGGAAAGGGAAATGAAAGGTCAAGTCGTTTGGCCTTCCCATTATCCCCCATATTTTCCTATTTCTTCTTGTAATTGCACTCAGAAAGGGATTTTTGTTGGCCAAGAGGTGTCCAAATGGTTGAATGGCTATAGAGTCACGAGCTGCATTGTAACTCGAGATTATCAAAATGAAGATTGATCAACCAATTGTTGTTCGCAAAGAGGTGTGCAAATGGTTGAATGACTATAGAGCCATGAGCTACATTGTAACATGAGATTATGAAAATGAAGATTGATCAACCATTCAAAGTTGGTTTTCCCATTTGGGTTTTTAGGGTAAATACTATGTTTTGTATTTCTTTGTGATTGTGGTGTAAACTATGTGTGTGAAATTATTGTTGCTCTTATGTGTGTTTAATATGTTGCTCTTAGTTGTATTAATGGTTGTAATGAAGGGTTGCAAGTTGCACTTTATTGGTTCTTATTCATAAATCCATTATTTTCCCTAGTACTATGTAAATGCCAAAAAATCTACGATAATCTCCATCCATTCCATTTCAAATTTCAGATTAGACATTATTGTAAATCGGCTTTTGTAATTATTTAGCTAAATTACTCATTTTGTCCCTGAAGAATAACAAGTTGGTGATTGTTGAGGCCATTGGCATCTAAGATAGGCTTGTACACAACATTTCAAGCTTTTTGATGTTGTACACACCCTTTAACCATCTTGTGCACAACGATTAATGAATTACTGAGACCATACGACTCTCCTATAGGTAGTGTGTATCCCTAATAGGTCATATGCATTTGTTGGGTGAGTTCTTTGCATGGAAAAATACAATAGTCTCTCCCATTTTATTGTTCATTAAATGAATGCATGTAGACAAAATTTGGGTTATTTAATTGGTAGCATATGCTTTAATTCTCACCTTCCATTAGTGTTGGAAAACTACCATTGTTAATGCAATGTCCTCCATGTCAAGTTGCTTGGCACCTTGTTGGTTTGTCTAATTATTTCATTGATTGTTGAACACACACACACTCTTACTTGTATGAATTGATGGGAATCTTATTCAATTGTAATTCCAAAACATCTTTCCCTTGAAATTGGAAGGGAATCATCTCCTTATAAACTAAATATTTTTATTAAATTGATTATTAGGGTAGCACACAAGTTGAGCAATGTGTTCATGTCCTTTGTTATCAATGCTCAAGTGATCCACTTGTTTAGATGTTGGAGTTTTGTAAAAGAAGTGTTGGGTTAAACTATTGAAGATAAGCAGTTTTGGAGACTGGAGAATTCAATTTGGAGCAAGTTTGTGGTCCCATGAATTTTGTCTTTGTCCTTTTTCCTTAAAGAATTGTTGAGGAAAAAATTGATGCAGTTGGGAAAATTCTTGTGGTGATTCGTTGTCATTCAATGGAATATTAAACTTAGTTGTTCATTCTTTCAAATAATGAGAATTTGAGTGTTGGAATGTTGTGGCACAACATGGTCTCAATAAATAGTCTTCAAATTGCAGCCAAATTGCAACAAGAATAACTAAGTCACCTTGACATTTATTTAAGTAATTCTATATAGGGCATAAGGCACTAGAAGTTGAATAATAAGAACATAAAGGAAACCATTAATAGTAGGTTATAAATCCTTTACCACGGATGTAGAGCATTGGTCGAACATTGAGAAGTATCATCAAAACCATTCATTCTAGACAATGAACAACTTTGTCATAAATCCAATTGCAATCTAGGAGACATTGAATTAGTTGTGATTAGACATTGGTGATAATCAAATCAAGTTGGTTGTAGCCATTCATGCATAGTAGATAATTGGTATTTGACCTTGACATTACAAGCAAGCAACCCAAGCATTGAACCTGTTGACAACAAAGTGATTATTTTTTACCTATTCTTGCATGGATACAGAGCCATTTCTTGTATTATTGTAGGTGATTAATGATAGAGGATCTTAAAATCAAAGACTTGATTATCATTGCATTGTCAACCAATTTTTTATGTGCAGGTTACAAAGAGAAATGAGCAATATAATCAATCATAACTAGAGATTGTGAAGAACATTATTCATTTTTACAAAGGATCTATGTTGGTTAAGGGTAAGGGATATAAGTCATGCGTTTATGGATCATATCGGTATTAGATTAGTTGAATCCTTGACCATGGCGTAGTTTACAAAATTTTGAAGAGAAGAAGATCTAGCATGGGTAGAGTAGTGATGATAGAAAGGTTGGAATACTTAAGGGCTAATAATGTGTAGCTCCAAGAAGTGAACTGACACTTGAAGAGGTGTAGATATTTGACCAAAGGATAGAAGAATTGGAAAAATACCTTGACACCTATATAAAACTATATTCATTGCTAAAGAATAACTTTTTTGAACGTCAAGACTCCCTCACTAGTGTCATGGTATATTGGGACAAGCTTAGATTTCAACTTGTGCAATTGGGAGAGAAGGTCATTTAAATGGATAGTTGGAAGGAGGAGCAGTTCACTTAAATGATGGCTCAACTACACCAAGAGTTGGAAGACAAGGAAAATGCATTGACAAAGCTACAATACATTGTAGAAGGGACTGTAGTAGAAAGGAAACTGTTTGTTTCTACTATAGAAGCTAGCACCATGACTGAGACAAGCATATTAAACTCACCTTCCCTAGAACCTTCTCAAGAGGGTTAAAATAGATGGGCTATGATGGCCAAGGGATAGGCAATATATGTCAAGGAATCAAAAGCCCCATTGTAGCTTAATAGAGGTTCAAACATGAATTCCTAGATTTTGGTGGCATAGAGGAAAACTCCACGACCACTAAGATCACTTTTGTGAAGGAAACGTTGTTGCAAAGTTGGATTGCTCATCAAAAGAGAGAGAAACAACAAATAAATATGGTAGTACACCGCCACTCCCTCTTTCTTATGAAAGATTTCAGATCGATAATTTAGAGACTTAGCCTACATCAACAATTAGAAGAATTAGCAATTCGATCAACTGGAATAATATGAAGAAGACCAAGAGGTATGCATCAAGAAAGACATGTTATTATTGCAAGAAGAAATTTCAAAAAGCTTATCGTTGTTGGTATCCTAAGGTATGTTTATTCTATGGGGAGAAATGGCATGTTGAGGCATCTTACTGGGAGAATATAGCCACAAGGCACAAGCTTGGTTGTTTTTAGAGGAATAATGGCAAGAATAATTCCCCAATACAACAACAAACTCAGAGGGACATGAAGAAAAGGATTGTGCCAAACAATCCATGTAGCACCGACAATTTTTGTTAGCATTGTAAGTTGAGTGGACATTGGGAAGCCAAATGTTGGAGGCTTCATCCTAGGAACTTCACAATTAAGAGAAGAGTGTGGAGAGTGCTCAGTGAATATTAAAGAGGATGAAGAGTTGCCTACATTTCCAACCAAAGGAGCAAAGATTGTCCAAGGATTAACAACATCATAGGAGGTTAGTTTCACCAACGAGTTGGACAACAAGTTGATTCTGAAATTACATGACTCCATTATCCAATTGTTTCCTTTGATATTCTAGAAGAAGATTCCCTTATTGGAGGCCTGTCAAAGGTTGGTGCACAGAGGCCAATAACCTTGGTGGTTCCTTGGAACTCCATGGAAGCCAATGAGGCAAATTGAATGCAAGATAAATCATGTTTCACCAAGTTATCTACTAGGCATTCCTTGCACTATCCAAATATTGTGACATTCCTTCATCCTCAAAATTGTAAGCACAAATGTCACCTACAACCATACATTGCATGATTTTTCAACTATTATGGGTAAAACAAGGTGCTATGATTACACATGAATATTATCATCTAAATGATAATGGTGTATAGATAGAGTGAGCATAAGCACATGCAAGAATTAGAGAATTGTTTCCATGTTGGAAGCAAATTATCCTAGTAGAAGAGGGTAGACTAAACTTCCTTTCATGGAGTTTATATGTGATGGCATATGCTTGCTAAGATTTCATTGAACAAAGAAAGACTAGAATTCAACTCGACTTCCATTGGCTTCCAAGATGGACCATCTCCAATTTTGAGAGAAAGAAACTTGCACACTAAATATGGGATTAAATTCTCCTTAAAGATTTCATATATGAAGATTTCTTAGAGAAGTGAGTAGAATTTTGTATTGTGGGAACAAGTGAGCCAAAAACTAGATCCAGATCCATAGCTAAGACTAGATCTAGGAGATAGAGCTGTGAGATGCGAGCCGGAGCTAAATTCAGAGCTATAGTTGAGGGCCATGTTCTAGAGAAGTAGATAGGAGGCACGTTGATCCAATTATTGGTTACCAAGAAATATTTTGGAGACCAAAATTTTTCTTAATGAGTAGGTGTGATCCAAAATGGATCCAAACAAAAATGTATGGTTGTAAGAATCAATACTCACAAGCAATTCAATAATTAATGAAGGTTTAATAAAAGGAAAAATAAAATGCAATATTTAAAAGGTAAATAAAAAAAATGAAAACAAAAAAATATTAAATGAGAAAGAAAAATGAAAATAGGAGAGAAGAGAGATGGTAATGAGAAATGAAAGGTCAAGTATTGGTGCCTTCCCATCACCCCCTATATCCGCACATATCTTCTTGAATTCATCTGGATTTGTTAGGGAATGAAATGAAACACATAGATAAGATAGAAACACAAAGATACAATAATATTGAATTTCTATTAAAGAATGAAATATGTAGAGACTGTAAAAGAAAATACAGAGTGAAATAAAATTGCTAGAATGGTGGTAGCTTATCTCTGAGAAGAGATGTGACGACGATGTGCATTCACAATAAGATGGTTACAATGAGGCTCCAAAGGAATTTTTAACAGAAATAATAAATGAGAAAACCCTAAACATTCAAAACCCTAACCCTAGAAGATGAAATGCCAAAAGGTTTGTGGGCCCTCATGGGGGTAGTTGATACGTCAACTTCTTGAGGGTGTAAATATTTCATATGATCTTCATTTGGGGCACTTGGTACCCCTTCAGAAATATCTAGTCAAGGATTACACATTTTGAACATCCCAATACAAGCCTTTGTCATATATTAGGTGATGCCACATAAAAAAAAAACATTGTTTAGGGCCTCAAAACAACCCCGAAAGTTTGGCACCCAAAAAACTATAGAAAAATTGTCAAAATGGAAACTGTATTTTGAGCTAGTGGAATAGGTAGGTGGCCACTGATGTCCACCTAGATCAGTCTTCCCCCCTTGGGAAGAAATGGTATCCATTACATTGAGTGCCCCCATAAAATGGGGAAACTTATGTTGGACTTGGCACTTGGTGAGCCACATGCCTTGGTGCGGTAGCTGCCATGCTTTGACAACTCGATAGAGTTGGATATTCTGTTGGTGGGTGCCCTTAACCTATGTGTCCATGATTTGATCAATGGTTTTATATTCCATACAGTCAGGTTTGAGCTCTTTAGGTGTCAATTGCTCTGCCACTTATGATGCGTCCAGTAGTGGTGAAAAATATGGCCGAAGGAGGTCCACATTGAATATTGGGTGTAATCCAAGGAAGGGAGGAATACTTAACTCAAATTAATTGTCACCCACAACCTTGGTGATGGTGTAAAGTCCATAATGAAGTGGACACAACTTTCGATGGGTTCCTGCAAGGTGCTCTTTCTGCAAATGCAATAAAACCTTGTCGCTTACCTAGAAATTGTGGGGAACCTGGTGTTGATCATAACATTGCTTATACTTAGCATTGGATTTCTACAAAATATCATGGACATGTTGGTGGATGTGTTGAATTCATTCAATGAATTTAGTGGCCTTGTCAACCTCATATTGAGCATGAGAAGTTTCTGCTTGTGTTGATCCAAGGGGAAATGCTACATCAATGGGGCCCAAAGGTTGAAAGCCCAGACCCACGTGAAAAGGGTTATGGCTAGTCAAGCTATGGAGGGATATATTGTATCTTTTTGGGACATAAGGAAGGCTCTCATACCATGTGTGTGGTGTTGGAGTTACTTCACACACACCTAGGATTTATTTTTCCTAAGGTTTTTCCTTGTTTATTAGTCATAATTAGTCATTATCTAGTCTCCTATATTTTAGGGGAGAATATTC
>JZKD02S0329683.1:0-19363 GCA_000966675.3 Picea glauca | reverse complement strand
AAGGTATGACCAAGTTGCTATTATTGCATGGGGCCTTTGTTTCAATTCCTTTTAGCCCTCTTTTCTTTTTTTTCTTTCCTTTTTCTTTTTCTTTTTCTTTTTTCTTTTTCTTTTTTCCTTTTTCTTCTTTTCTTTTTCTTTTTCTTTTTTCCTTTTTCTTCTTTTCACAAATTATTTGAAGAATGCAATATCATTTGTCAACCAAATCACCAGATACAGATAATATCCAAGTCATCAACTGATTCCCATAATTTATGGGGTGATAACAGTTTGTATTCTGCCTCTCTGAACTTTGTCATGGTATCATAGCACACTATGTAAGACTCTTCACAAAGTGGAGAGTAGTCCAACTGATCCAAGTAGTGGAGACCAGTGAGGCTAGTGCCTACAGATCGCAGAGAATTCCTTTTGCATTCATTTGAGATTTGCTAGAGATTGTTTGGAGCATGAGAAAGGAACTTGCGTGATTGAGTTAGAGTCCCTCGTATGATCGATGATGTATTTTAAAAGAATCACAAGCATCGTTTCCTGGGTAGCACAAGCAAAATTCTATTAGATTGGCAAAAATTTTGTTTGTTTGTTTGTTGCAAAGTGAAGCTCGATCTTCGATCTCCCGGTAACCCCAGTGGGACTAGCAAAATTCTATTGGATCGACAAAACTTTTTGTTTGTTTCTTCATTTCAAAGTGAAGCCCAATTTTTGATTTCCCGATGGGATCAACAAAATTAAATCAGATCGGTTGGCCCTGGTGGGGGACCAACAAAGCAAAGGGATTGATCCTCCGATCTCGGTGAAGGAGTGAGGACACGTGTATATTTTTTGTTTGGTGCATTTTTGTGTTCGGTATGTAAAAAGGGTGTGTTTTCATAGTTTAATCCATCAGTTCAAAAAGGTGATGCTTCTTGTGCCCTTCGATATTAGTTTCATGTCTGAGGAGAGCGTTGGATCTGGTGAATTGAGCATGGCAATGTGAGATCCTATGCAAGAGTCGTCACATAGACCGAAAAATAATCGTGAGCACACAACACGTTGATAGTCAGAATTAGTCTCACAGATCTCACCGAGGATCTTCCCAATTTCATGGGTGGTTTTCTAAGAACTAGGAGGGGACATTACTATCTCTTTGTGGTGGTGGATAGGTTTAGTAGGATGTTCCTTCTCATGCCTCTTAAAAAGACCAGCAGGGGGCAAAGATGAAACAAACATGTTCTTTGAAAATTTCTAGGTGCACTTTGGGATATTAAGGGGTCCGATCTAAAATAGAGATGGTAGATTTCTTAATGCCTTTTCAACTAAACTTTTGAAGAGGATAGACACCAATTTGAAGAGATCCACAACTTCCCATCCATAGACATATCAAAGGACATGAAACAAAAATTCCATCTAGGACCATATTAAATAGATCAACAACTTTTTGTCCACAGACATAAGTAGTGAGCATAAGATTGGTTCAAATTTTGAGGGGTTACAATCAGAAGCATCTAAGGATCTCAAACAAAAATATTATGTACGTTCAACGGTGGTGTCTAATGACACTATTACAACACTAGTAGAGCTCATCGTGATCAAAACATCATAATGCATATTGCACATCTTGATCTGCATTATCTACATCCGTATTAATGATCCATTGGCTCTGTTATTTGTAGTGCTTCAATATTTAACCACTTTTCTTTTAATCGAGATGATCTTGTGTACATATAACTATCAATTATTAGAGTTGACTCAATCTAATCCACATTGTTTAGTTGGCTTGACAAGAATTCTTGACTTGACTGTACATGCATCCAATTCGTAGTCAATTGTTGGGTTGGTCAATCCACCACTCGACTATCTTTGACAAATGGTCGATTATTGTCAACTACTCGACCGACTAATGTAGAGTTTTGGATGCTTTCCAGATCGACTGTTTTCAGATGTAGGTTGACCACTCGACCGATTGAATCCATAAAAAGTGCGATGAACCATCAATGCTTGATGTTCCAACAAAGTCATAAACATGATCCAGAGGAAAACAATGGCCTTATGTTGTAATTGAACCTTCTCAATTTTAAGAACCATGAACAACACTTAAAACCATGTCACAAGCCCTGCATTGATAATGGGTCTCATTGAAAGGTCTTGGGTTCTTACACAAAATCAAGAAAGAAAACATGAGCCTTTATCCCTAAACCTTACTTTTCATGCTCATGCACCATGGATGATTCCTCAAATCACCACATATGACGTCTTATGGCATCAATCACCTCAAAGTGGTATATGGGCATTATGATTAGGTTAGTTGTGGACCAAGAATGGATCTTGAGGTTTAGTGTTGCTTAGGGGAGGGAAATAAAGGCCTTATGCCCTAAATTAAGCTACTTAGGCTCAATCACCATGAAAAACACTTTCAACCCACAAAACATGCCCTCTTTTGAGAATATATTGACTATGAATGAAAACAATGGTCTTATGTTGTAATTGAACCTTCTCAATTTTAAGCACCATGAACAACACTTAAAATCATGACACAAGCCCTCTCATGTGAGTTGACAATGGGTGTCATTGAAAGGTCTTGGGTTCTTACACATAATCAAGAAAGGAAACAAGAGCCTTTATCCCTATACCTTACTTTTCATGCTCATGCACCATGGATGATTCCTCAAACCACCACATATGATGTCTTATGGCATCAATCACCTCAAAGTGGTATATGGGAATTATGACTAGGTTAGTTGTGGACCAAGAATGGGTCTTGAGGTTTAGTGTTTCTTAGGGGAGAGAAATAAACGCCTTATGCCCTAAATTAAGCTTCTTAGGCTCAATCACCATGAAAAACACCCACAACCCACAAAACAGACCACTCTTTTGAGAATATATTGAGTATGAATGGTTTAGCAAGAGACATTATGATGTTTTCAACAAGATTGATAGGTCTTTGGGTCTTGACATTTCTTAGGGAATGATAGCAGGGGCCTTAGACATTTAGCAAAGCTTCTTTGGCTCAAGCATCAAGAAATTTGCATTGAAACACTACATAGGACCTTTGTATTAGATCTTTGGCCTCTAATTGGGATATGGCCTTCATTATATCATTTTGGGGAACAAAAATTTTATATTGAAACTTTCCCCAAAAGATTTTATTTTGAAACATATCAAGGTGAGAGGTCTTTCCTGGTTATTATTTTATGTAAAAGTAATGTGCACATGCTTTTGTAAGCAAAACACGTGTTCTTTATAACTAAAATGTGTACATGGTTTTGTAACGTGTGTGCATTCCCATGAATTTAAACAAAAAAGGCATGATTGTCTCTTTTCCTATGTGTGTTAGATGAGTTGGTTTCTCTATTTTTAGCTTCAAAGTGACGAACTTTGTGGTTCATGCTACATAAAGAAAAAAAATCATTTTTCCAACTTACTATTACCATCTCCATTTTCAACGAGGTTTTAAGTATGATCCACACACATATACATAAAGAAAAAAACTATTGTCTTCTATTTTATTTGTATTTCTATCATAATTCCAAAATGCTTTAGTATTTTGTTTCTATTATAACTTTTTATTATCCCGACCATCTCAGAAACGTAACGTAATCCGAGAAACAAATTATATGGTGCAAAAGTACAAACAAAGACCTACAGATAAAAAAAGAATAAGAATAAGATTGATTATGCTAAGACCTTCAAACTTGGTCTCACACACATAAAGAAAAAACTATTGTCTTTTATTTTATTTGTATTTTTATCATAATTTGAAAATGCTTAAGTATTTTGTTTCTATTATAAATTTTTATTATCTCGACCATCTTGGAAACATCTGGGAAACAAATTATATGGTGCAAAAGTACAAACGAAGACCTACACATAACAAAAGGCAAAAAGCAAAAATAAGAAAAAAAGAAGAAGATTGATTATCTTAAGACCCTCAACCTTGGTCTCAACTCTTGAGATTGATTATCTCTCCCCTATATACTGTGCTTTTCAAAGAAAGTCAATTGTGTACAACTTCAAATATATGCCTAAGATAAATCTTAAAATAATTATATATAAGAAAATTACATGTGTGTAAGTTATGTGTGGGGTCTTCTAAGTAATCTATATATAAATAAATTAGTATTTAGAAGAGAGAGAGGTCTCTCTTTGCTCATAATATTTTTTATTATTCATTTTAATGATCCTATTAACTGTCATGAAGTTTTTAAAGAGACTTCTTGGTTTTGGGGAAGCATGGGAATTTTTATAACCCCTTGGTTCCCAAATTTTGGTCCTAACTCTATGTTAGTTTCTAGAATGTCGATTTGGGTTTGCTTTCCCCATTCGCCATTAAATTTTTAGTATTTATTAGTTTTTGAGTATATTGGGAATATATGTAGTTTCCCATGTAGGGAAGTTATGTTTTAATGTGTTCATTTTGATCAAATGGAACGTACAACAATAGTTTTTCTCTACAAAAGTTTTCATAATCGATGTGTTTGTTGTATTTGACAATGCGTATTACATTTGGTTTTTTATCTTTTTGATATGGGTTACCATTTTTTTTGTAATGTGATACAAACTCTACAAAGCAGATATTCTGAATAGGAGGTGGACGTTGGAGGTAGTAATCAATAATAGAGCGACATATCACGTCCTATGAATTATCAGGCTTTTTTTTAGCAAATAAGGTGGTTTTTGCACAAATGTGCGTTTGTCAAATGGAGATGTGTTTATGAAGACACATTTGCTTGAACTACAATTAATAGACAGGGAAAGTGCAATGTAGACTGCTTGTTGAACAAACATTTGTTGAAGATTAAGTAATGTATTTCCAAGAGTATGTATCATTTGCATAACATCAATTTGATTTTTTTCATGTTCTATGAATGCACTTGTCATAGATTTGTCAACCTTTGTCATGTACAAGGTACAATATGATGTTGTAACATATGCATTGAAAACATACTATGAATTTGTATCTGCATTCCACATAATTGGCATGTCCTTGGAGAAACCGTTGTTTCAAATATGTGAAAATTTTTTGTTTAAGGAAAATTGTTGGTTGTTTAAGTCTAGATTGTTTCAGTTTGATGTACTCATATTTTGTTAGATTTAGTTCTGCCAAGAAGTCTTCAAAACTCATTAAGTCATCGAAGTCTCATTGTTCTAGAAATGCGAACAGAGATTTTGATTCCTTAATAAGAACATTGTTCTCTAAACTAATTGGTTCTATGATTCTTGTTGTTCTCATTGGCGACACATGGAAGTTGTATATGCAATGTGAATTCTTTCATTTTTTATAGGTTCTTGTATGATAATGTTTATGAACTTTGGCAAGTTCTGGATCCAAATGGTTCGTGTTGCATGTTATGTATCTATCCAGAAACTGCTTGATTTGTGAGTTGTTGTCATTTCCATAGACCAGTGCACCCTTTATCCATAACAGTGTGTGGTCTTGCTCACTCCCTCTATTATGGAACTTAGTCTCAAAATAGTAGTTCGATATTTTTTTGAAGAACGTTTCATCATGAAATATAAATTGCCTCGAAGTATTTACTTTGTCTATAGTAACGAGTACATGTCACTGGGTCGTTTCTTATGAGGTATTCAATGTCATCATTTTTCAATGTATCAATTTTTTTTTTCCTTTTCTTGTTTCTACATAATGTAGATACCGTAGTCACCAATAGACCCCAGTGATGCTCTGCACTTGTAAATGTGATGAAAAAAGTTGGTGGTCCCAATTGTCAAATCATTGCAAATATAGTTTTTTTGTTTTGTTGCAAGTAGTTAGGAGAGATGCCAATGTTTTTGAAATCTATGTATCCAATATCAAATTTTAGGATTTTTTTTAGGTTTGCTTTATACTTGGCATCTTTGCCCAATAACTTTCTTCCTTGTAATTGTCATTTTCTTATTCACACCCACATGCAAGAGAGCACTTTCTCAATTATTATGCGCATTGTTTTGAAAAACAAATTTGTTATGTGACAGGAGATGTCACCGCTTGAATGTAGCAGTTCCCATTGAACTATTTTTTGGTAGCTAAATCATCTTGTGATGTCATTGGCACATGGATCTCCATAAAACAATGTTGGGAAGTTCATTTTCGCAACAAATTTGTCCTTGAATATTCCAAGTGGACGTTGCCCTTCAACATGTGCAATTTCGACAATCTTGTCTTGCAAGTCATGAATTCGTGTTAAGGACCTAACTCCTCACGTAGGTAGAACAATATATTTTGATGTAATAAAGGTCAATATTAATAAGGCCTTGCAATAAGGTAGAATAAGTCAAATGTAAGAAGACCTAATAGAAGCTTCTGCTTCTAGAAAGATCTTCCTCTAGATGGTTATCGTGATAGACATATTTAATATAAATATGAGTCTAGGGTATGAGAACTCTAGCTTGGATATTATTGTAATAGAGCTTTACTTGATTGGAGGTTTCCCCCTCTAAGAGGTAAGTGAACATTGCTCTCAGTAATCAAAGTGTTATTTTTGGTGTTTTTCAGGTTTCATATCGATCTTATTGTGGTGTTGCTTTGGTTATATTGTTGTGCATCTACCATTTATAGCGTTTTATTTCTGTTCTACATACTTTCTATATCTAGAATATTAAAAGTGGTATCAGAGCACTTTCCACGACAGAAAATTGTGGGTTAATTTTTTTTTCAGGGTAGAGACGTATTCTGACGTCTTTAAGTTACAGACATCTATCGTTACGTGTATAAATCTGTGGTTGAGGGATTCATACATGCAAGAAATACAAGTGGTTCTTAAGCGCACATCTATTGGCCACCCTTGTAACCCCTGTTGGTTTGAGTGGTAGCGCATCAGACAACACCTGTATACGAATCAACCTAGATTTCTTGAAGCCCGCTTTAGATAAATCGATCGACCGCCTGACTGTTATAGTGCCACCAAGAAAAACACTCGGAAAGATACTCTCTAGTACCTGGGTAGTCGGGTAGTACAGATAAGGGCACGGTCTAGCCTCTTTAGTTGGTGCTCTGAGATATTGTTTTGAGTACTACTGTTGGACCCTGCACGTATATAAGAGAGCTATAACACAGAGCAAACTCTTGTCTATAGAACCCTTGAATACCTAATCCTTGGGGATGGAAACAATAAATATAACAGACAAGCTCTATTGTCGTGCAACTATGTTCGAGTTGCCAAATCACTACACATTTCTTCCTGGTTAAGCATTTGGGCATGTCATAACTGCAGTATTCTTCAGACCAGAGTATAACTCCGCAGGTGTAAAAAAAACTAAAAACAAAAAAAACAAAATCTGGAAATTTTTGCACCATTATTTGAGACCTATTGCATTAGATTTATCTCTTCTCCCTTATCAAATTCATACCTATCATTTTTCGGCAAAATTTTTTACCCCACCCACCCCTTTTTCGTTCCCTCATCATCATGGCCCATACCCATAGCCAAGACTTGGAAGCTCGCTTCAATACCCTGCAATTTAATTTCACAGAGACCCAACAAGAAGTGAGACAACTCAATGCCAATATTTCCACCATCAATCAAAACATGCATTCCTCCATCACCACATCAATCGACTAACTCAAAGAAGATCTTAAACAAGACATGGCTACCCATCTTGAATCTATCGTTTTGATGATCTGTACCAAGTTGCATATCCCTGCAGATCCCCTTTTATCTGATCCACCTTTGCATACCGAAGCTGAAACTTCCTCTCATTCCCATAATTATCAGCCCCATCACTTTTAGTGTGACTTACACCTTTCGTGGGTGGATGTGAACAAATTTGATGGCTCGGATCCCACTGGTTGGGTAACTCAAATGGAACATTATTTCTCTTTGTATGGCATTACAGATAACTTGGCCAAACTCCGGTATGGTGTTCTCCATCTAGATCAAGAACGTTGGCAATGATGGCAATGGAGAAAAATTGTCCGTCAAGGGTATATTGTTTGGACAGACTTTGTGGCAGAGCTTTATGAANGACAAAACTTTTTGTTTGTTTCTTCATTTCAAAGTGAAGCCCAATTTTTGATTTCCCGATGGGATCAACAAAATTAAATCAGATCGGTTGGCCCTGGTGGGGGACCAACAAAGCAAAGGGATTGATCCTCCGATCTCGGTGAAGGAGTGAGGACACGTGTATATTTTTTGTTTGGTGCATTTTTGTGTTCGGTATGTAAAAAGGGTGTGTTTTCATAGTTTAATCCATCAGTTCAAAAAGGTGATGCTTCTTGTGCCCTTCGATATTAGTTTCATGTCTGAGGAGAGCGTTGGATCTGGTGAATTGAGCATGGCAATGTGAGATCCTATGCAAGAGTCGTCACATAGACCGAAAAATAATCGTGAGCACACAACACGTTGATAGTCAGAATTAGTCTCACAGATCTCACCGAGGATCTTCCCAATTTCATGGGTGGTTTTCTAAGAACTAGGAGGGGACATTACTATCTCTTTGTGGTGGTGGATAGGTTTAGTAGGATGTTCCTTCTCATGCCTCTTAAAAAGACCAGCAGGGGGCAAAGATGAAACAAACATGTTCTTTGAAAATTTCTAGGTGCACTTTGGGATATTAAGGGGTCCGATCTAAAATAGAGATGGTAGATTTCTTAATGCCTTTTCAACTAAACTTTTGAAGAGGATAGACACCAATTTGAAGAGATCCACAACTTCCCATCCATAGACATATCAAAGGACATGAAACAAAAATTCCATCTAGGACCATATTAAATAGATCAACAACTTTTTGTCCACAGACATAAGTAGTGAGCATAAGATTGGTTCAAATTTTGAGGGGTTACAATCAGAAGCATCTAAGGATCTCAAACAAAAATATTATGTACGTTCAACGGTGGTGTCTAATGACACTATTACAACACTAGTAGAGCTCATCGTGATCAAAACATCATAATGCATATTGCACATCTTGATCTGCATTATCTACATCCGTATTAATGATCCATTGGCTCTGTTATTTGTAGTGCTTCAATATTTAACCACTTTTCTTTTAATCGAGATGATCTTGTGTACATATAACTATCAATTATTAGAGTTGACTCAATCTAATCCACATTGTTTAGTTGGCTTGACAAGAATTCTTGACTTGACTGTACATGCATCCAATTCGTAGTCAATTGTTGGGTTGGTCAATCCACCACTCGACTATCTTTGACAAATGGTCGATTATTGTCAACTACTCGACCGACTAATGTAGAGTTTTGGATGCTTTCCAGATCGACTGTTTTCAGATGTAGGTTGACCACTCGACCGATTGAATCCATAAAAAGTGCGATGAACCATCAATGCTTGATGTTCCAACAAAGTCATAAACATGATCCAGAGGAAAACAATGGCCTTATGTTGTAATTGAACCTTCTCAATTTTAAGAACCATGAACAACACTTAAAACCATGTCACAAGCCCTGCATTGATAATGGGTCTCATTGAAAGGTCTTGGGTTCTTACACAAAATCAAGAAAGAAAACATGAGCCTTTATCCCTAAACCTTACTTTTCATGCTCATGCACCATGGATGATTCCTCAAATCACCACATATGACGTCTTATGGCATCAATCACCTCAAAGTGGTATATGGGCATTATGATTAGGTTAGTTGTGGACCAAGAATGGATCTTGAGGTTTAGTGTTGCTTAGGGGAGGGAAATAAAGGCCTTATGCCCTAAATTAAGCTACTTAGGCTCAATCACCATGAAAAACACTTTCAACCCACAAAACATGCCCTCTTTTGAGAATATATTGACTATGAATGAAAACAATGGTCTTATGTTGTAATTGAACCTTCTCAATTTTAAGCACCATGAACAACACTTAAAATCATGACACAAGCCCTCTCATGTGAGTTGACAATGGGTGTCATTGAAAGGTCTTGGGTTCTTACACATAATCAAGAAAGGAAACAAGAGCCTTTATCCCTATACCTTACTTTTCATGCTCATGCACCATGGATGATTCCTCAAACCACCACATATGATGTCTTATGGCATCAATCACCTCAAAGTGGTATATGGGAATTATGACTAGGTTAGTTGTGGACCAAGAATGGGTCTTGAGGTTTAGTGTTTCTTAGGGGAGAGAAATAAACGCCTTATGCCCTAAATTAAGCTTCTTAGGCTCAATCACCATGAAAAACACCCACAACCCACAAAACAGACCACTCTTTTGAGAATATATTGAGTATGAATGGTTTAGCAAGAGACATTATGATGTTTTCAACAAGATTGATAGGTCTTTGGGTCTTGACATTTCTTAGGGAATGATAGCAGGGGCCTTAGACATTTAGCAAAGCTTCTTTGGCTCAAGCATCAAGAAATTTGCATTGAAACACTACATAGGACCTTTGTATTAGATCTTTGGCCTCTAATTGGGATATGGCCTTCATTATATCATTTTGGGGAACAAAAATTTTATATTGAAACTTTCCCCAAAAGATTTTATTTTGAAACATATCAAGGTGAGAGGTCTTTCCTGGTTATTATTTTATGTAAAAGTAATGTGCACATGCTTTTGTAAGCAAAACACGTGTTCTTTATAACTAAAATGTGTACATGGTTTTGTAACGTGTGTGCATTCCCATGAATTTAAACAAAAAAGGCATGATTGTCTCTTTTCCTATGTGTGTTAGATGAGTTGGTTTCTCTATTTTTAGCTTCAAAGTGACGAACTTTGTGGTTCATGCTACATAAAGAAAAAAAATCATTTTTCCAACTTACTATTACCATCTCCATTTTCAACGAGGTTTTAAGTATGATCCACACACATATACATAAAGAAAAAAACTATTGTCTTCTATTTTATTTGTATTTCTATCATAATTCCAAAATGCTTTAGTATTTTGTTTCTATTATAACTTTTTATTATCCCGACCATCTCAGAAACGTAACGTAATCCGAGAAACAAATTATATGGTGCAAAAGTACAAACAAAGACCTACAGATAAAAAAAGAATAAGAATAAGATTGATTATGCTAAGACCTTCAAACTTGGTCTCACACACATAAAGAAAAAACTATTGTCTTTTATTTTATTTGTATTTTTATCATAATTTGAAAATGCTTAAGTATTTTGTTTCTATTATAAATTTTTATTATCTCGACCATCTTGGAAACATCTGGGAAACAAATTATATGGTGCAAAAGTACAAACGAAGACCTACACATAACAAAAGGCAAAAAGCAAAAATAAGAAAAAAAGAAGAAGATTGATTATCTTAAGACCCTCAACCTTGGTCTCAACTCTTGAGATTGATTATCTCTCCCCTATATACTGTGCTTTTCAAAGAAAGTCAATTGTGTACAACTTCAAATATATGCCTAAGATAAATCTTAAAATAATTATATATAAGAAAATTACATGTGTGTAAGTTATGTGTGGGGTCTTCTAAGTAATCTATATATAAATAAATTAGTATTTAGAAGAGAGAGAGGTCTCTCTTTGCTCATAATATTTTTTATTATTCATTTTAATGATCCTATTAACTGTCATGAAGTTTTTAAAGAGACTTCTTGGTTTTGGGGAAGCATGGGAATTTTTATAACCCCTTGGTTCCCAAATTTTGGTCCTAACTCTATGTTAGTTTCTAGAATGTCGATTTGGGTTTGCTTTCCCCATTCGCCATTAAATTTTTAGTATTTATTAGTTTTTGAGTATATTGGGAATATATGTAGTTTCCCATGTAGGGAAGTTATGTTTTAATGTGTTCATTTTGATCAAATGGAACGTACAACAATAGTTTTTCTCTACAAAAGTTTTCATAATCGATGTGTTTGTTGTATTTGACAATGCGTATTACATTTGGTTTTTTATCTTTTTGATATGGGTTACCATTTTTTTTGTAATGTGATACAAACTCTACAAAGCAGATATTCTGAATAGGAGGTGGACGTTGGAGGTAGTAATCAATAATAGAGCGACATATCACGTCCTATGAATTATCAGGCTTTTTTTTAGCAAATAAGGTGGTTTTTGCACAAATGTGCGTTTGTCAAATGGAGATGTGTTTATGAAGACACATTTGCTTGAACTACAATTAATAGACAGGGAAAGTGCAATGTAGACTGCTTGTTGAACAAACATTTGTTGAAGATTAAGTAATGTATTTCCAAGAGTATGTATCATTTGCATAACATCAATTTGATTTTTTTCATGTTCTATGAATGCACTTGTCATAGATTTGTCAACCTTTGTCATGTACAAGGTACAATATGATGTTGTAACATATGCATTGAAAACATACTATGAATTTGTATCTGCATTCCACATAATTGGCATGTCCTTGGAGAAACCGTTGTTTCAAATATGTGAAAATTTTTTGTTTAAGGAAAATTGTTGGTTGTTTAAGTCTAGATTGTTTCAGTTTGATGTACTCATATTTTGTTAGATTTAGTTCTGCCAAGAAGTCTTCAAAACTCATTAAGTCATCGAAGTCTCATTGTTCTAGAAATGCGAACAGAGATTTTGATTCCTTAATAAGAACATTGTTCTCTAAACTAATTGGTTCTATGATTCTTGTTGTTCTCATTGGCGACACATGGAAGTTGTATATGCAATGTGAATTCTTTCATTTTTTATAGGTTCTTGTATGATAATGTTTATGAACTTTGGCAAGTTCTGGATCCAAATGGTTCGTGTTGCATGTTATGTATCTATCCAGAAACTGCTTGATTTGTGAGTTGTTGTCATTTCCATAGACCAGTGCACCCTTTATCCATAACAGTGTGTGGTCTTGCTCACTCCCTCTATTATGGAACTTAGTCTCAAAATAGTAGTTCGATATTTTTTTGAAGAACGTTTCATCATGAAATATAAATTGCCTCGAAGTATTTACTTTGTCTATAGTAACGAGTACATGTCACTGGGTCGTTTCTTATGAGGTATTCAATGTCATCATTTTTCAATGTATCAATTTTTTTTTTCCTTTTCTTGTTTCTACATAATGTAGATACCGTAGTCACCAATAGACCCCAGTGATGCTCTGCACTTGTAAATGTGATGAAAAAAGTTGGTGGTCCCAATTGTCAAATCATTGCAAATATAGTTTTTTTGTTTTGTTGCAAGTAGTTAGGAGAGATGCCAATGTTTTTGAAATCTATGTATCCAATATCAAATTTTAGGATTTTTTTTAGGTTTGCTTTATACTTGGCATCTTTGCCCAATAACTTTCTTCCTTGTAATTGTCATTTTCTTATTCACACCCACATGCAAGAGAGCACTTTCTCAATTATTATGCGCATTGTTTTGAAAAACAAATTTGTTATGTGACAGGAGATGTCACCGCTTGAATGTAGCAGTTCCCATTGAACTATTTTTTGGTAGCTAAATCATCTTGTGATGTCATTGGCACATGGATCTCCATAAAACAATGTTGGGAAGTTCATTTTCGCAACAAATTTGTCCTTGAATATTCCAAGTGGACGTTGCCCTTCAACATGTGCAATTTCGACAATCTTGTCTTGCAAGTCATGAATTCGTGTTAAGGACCTAACTCCTCACGTAGGTAGAACAAAATATTTTGATGTAATAAAGGCCAATATTAATAAGGCCTTTCAATAAGGTAGAATAAGTCAAATGTAAGAAGACCTAATAGAAGCTTCTGCTTCTAGAAAGATCTTCCTCTAGATGGTTATCTTGATAGACATATTTAATATAAATATGAGTCTAGGGTATGAGAACTCTAGCTTGGATATTATTGTAATAGAGCTCTACTTGATTGGAGGTTGCCCCCTCTAAGAGGCAAGTGAACATTGCTCTCAATAATCAAAGTGTTATTTTTGGTGTTTTTCAGGTTTCATATCGATCTTATTGTGGTGTTGTTTTGGTTATATTGTTGTTCATCTACCATTTATAGCGTTTTATTTCTGTTATGCATACTTTCTATATCTAGAATATTAAAAGTGGTATCAGAGCACTTTCCATGACAGAAAATTGTGGGTTAATTTTTTTTTCAGGGTAGAGACGTATTCTGACGTCTTTAAGTTACAGACATCTATCGTTACGCATATAAATCTATGGTTGAGGGATTCATACATGCAAGAAATACAAGTGGTTCTTAAGCGCACATCTATTGGCCACCCTTGTAACCCCTGTTGGTTTGAGTGGTAGCGCATCAGACAACACCTGTATACGAATCAACCTAGATTTCTTGAAGCCCGCTTTAGATAAATCGATCGACCGCCTGACTGTTATAGTGCCACCAAGAAAAACACTCGGAAAGATACTCTCTAGTACCTGGGTAGTCGGGTAGTACAGATAAGGGCACGGTCTAGCCTCTTTAGTTGGTGCTCTGAGATATTGTTTTGAGTACTACTGTTGGACCCTGCACGTATATAAGAGAGCTATAACACAGAGCAAACTCTTGTCTATAGAACCCTTGAATACCTAATCCTTGGGGATGGAAACAATAAATATAACAGACAAGCTCTATTGTCGTGCAACTATGTTCGAGTTGCCAAATCACTACACATTTCTTCCTGGTTAAGCATTTGGGCATGTCATAACTGCAGTATTCTTCAGACCAGAGTATAACTCCGCAGGTGTAAAAAAAACTAAAAACAAAAAAAACAAAATCTGGAAATTTTTGCACCATTATTTGAGACCTATTGCATTAGATTTATCTCTTCTCCCTTATCAAATTCATACCTATCATTTTTCGGCAAAATTTTTTACCCCACCCACCCCTTTTTCGTTCCCTCATCATCATGGCCCATACCCATAGCCAAGACTTGGAAGCTCGCTTCAATACCCTGCAATTTAATTTCACAGAGACCCAACAAGAAGTGAGACAACTCAATGCCAATATTTCCACCATCAATCAAAACATGCATTCCTCCATCACCACATCAATCGACTAACTCAAAGAAGATCTTAAACAAGACATGGCTACCCATCTTGAATCTATCGTTTTGATGATCTGTACCAAGTTGCATATCCCTGCAGATCCCCTTTTATCTGATCCACCTTTGCATACCGAAGCTGAAACTTCCTCTCATTCCCATAATTATCAGCCCCATCACTTTTAGTGTGACTTACACCTTTCGTGGGTGGATGTGAACAAATTTGATGGCTCGGATCCCACTGGTTGGGTAACTCAAATGGAACATTATTTCTCTTTGTATGGCATTACAGATAACTTGGCCAAACTCCGGTATGGTGTTCTCCATCTAGATCAAGAACGTTGGCAATGATGGCAATGGAGAAAAATTGTCCGTCAAGGGTATATTGTTTGGACAGACTTTGTGGCAGAGCTTTATGAATGCTTTGACACTGACACCAACCATTTAGGTTGTTTAACAAATTTGAAACAATATGACACAGTGGAAGACTTTATAGTTGTTTTTTAGTGACTATCTTTTCGTACAGAGGGCATGTTTGATGTTTTTTTTCGAAAATGTTTTATCAGTGGCCTCAAGGATGAGATTCATGCCCATGTCCTCATGGCTTGGCCTCAGAGTTGGGTGGAGGCTACTAAAAGAGTTAAGGAAGCACATTGGGTTGTCTCTTCTCAAAATAGGAAACCCTCCTTTATGCCTCGCACTAAACCAATAAATCCCACTCCTTCTGCTCCACTAAAGATCCAAAAATTGATTAGAGTCGAAATGGTTGAACGCCAACTCAAAGGCCTTTGTTATAATTGTGATGACAAATATTTTCTGGGCCACAAGTGTAAGGAACAAAAGTTTTTTATGTCCATCTCGTAGGATGTTTTGGAAGAGGATGTTGAAACTGTCCTCGTTTCCGAGTCACCTGAACCCACTGCCATAACCCCTCCCTCATCCCCTCCCAAAGTAGAACCGATCATTTTCCTAAATGCTCTCACTGGCTTCTCTGCTTCCCAAACCCTCAAGATAATTGGTTACATCAAACATAGGAAGATCATCATTCTTGTTGATAGTGGAAGCACCCATAATTTTATTCATCATCACATTGCCCAAGAAATTCATTGCTATATCCATGCAGTCAATAATTTCTAAATCATGATTGCCAATGGCGGCTCCATGAAATGTGGAGGGCGTTGTGAAAATGTGCGTCTCCAAATTGGTGACTACCACTTGAAATCTCATATGTTTTCTATCGACATGGGCGGTTGTGACATTGTGTTGGGTGAAGATTGGCTAAGGACTTTGGGTTCCATTCTCATAGATTTTAAGGAATTAACCATGCAATTTGACCAGGGGGGAAAAAAATATAAGTTCCAAGGCATCACTGTCGATTCACTTGAGATCATTAGTTCCCATTGCATGGAAAAACTGCTAAAAAAAGGTTATTCTGGCGTTATTTTCCAACTCCATGCCATACAAGCAACTGAGACATCCTTTGTGACGCAAGACCTCCAATCCATCCTCTCTAAACATCAAGTGGTATTTTTCACTCCCCAGGGTTTCCCTCCTTCCCGTGGTGTTCATGATCATTCCATTCCCCTTGTACCAGGAAGCCTTCCTCCCAATATCCGTCCCTATCGTCACCACTTTTCTCAAAAAAATGAAATTGAGAAAATGGTTCAAGAAATGCTTAACATAGGTGTTATTCGCCCTAGTATGAGCCCCTACTCTTCTCCTATGGTCATGGTCCTTAATAAAGAAGGTTCTTGGCGCATGTGTCTTGACTTCCACGCCCTCAACAAACTCACAATTGAAGAAAAATTTCCCATTCCTGTTATTGATGACCTCTTCGATGAATTGAGTGGCGCCCAACTCTTTACTAAACCTGATCTTCGTTCTGGCTACCACCAAATCCATATGAAAGAGGTAGACATTCCTAAGACTACCTTTAGAAGTCACGAGGGCCACTATAAGTTTTTGGTTATGCCCTTTGTCTTGTGTAATGCCTCCTCCACCTTCCAAAGCCTCATGAATCATGTCTTTTGTCATTTTCTCTGTCATTTGTCTTAGTTTTCTTTGAATATATCCTCATCTATACAAAAACTTGGACAAACCATCTTGCTCATGTGGATCCAGTTCTCTATCTACTCTCTCAGCACCAACTTTTTTTGGAACAATCAAAATGTGTTTTTAACGCCTCAAAAGTCGAGTACTTGGGTCATCTTGTTGGCAAGGACAAAGTCAGGGTGGATCTTAAAAATATTGAAGCTATGCAAGACTGGCCTCACCAAAAGACTCTCAAAATCTTGCGTGGATTTCTGGGCTTAACAGGTTATTATCACAAGTTTGTTAAGAATTATGAAAAGATTGTGGCACCTCTCATTGCACTCCTTAAAAATAATTCTTTCACTTGGACTCCGACAACTAATCAAGGTTTTCAAAACTTGAAGATGGCCATGTGCATCACTCCAGTCCTAGCCCTTCCTGATTTCACAAAGACCTTTGTCCTGGAATGTGATGCTTCAAGGAAAGTTATTGGTGTTGTCTTTATGCAAGAGGGTCGGTCTTTCGCCTTTACCAGCAAACAATTGTCTGAACAAAATTTGGGAAAATCAATTTATGAAAATGAAATGTTGGTTATTCTGCATGTCGTTGATTTGTGGCACCCTTATCTATTGGGGAAACGCTTCCAAATTAAGACAGATCATCAAAGCCTCAAGTATTTTCTGGAACAACGCATTTCCTCCCCAGAGCAACAAAAATGGGTGACTAAGCTCTTTTGATATGATTATGAGATCATTTACAAGAAAGACAAAAACAATGTGGTTGCGGATGCATTTTCTCAAAAATATCAAGATGATGTCTCCCTTTTTTCTCTCTCCTTCATTGTACCATATTGGCTCCAAGCCATTCGCGAGGAATGGCTACATGATCCCAAAAGTTATCATCTGATACAACAATTGCAGTCCAAT
Organism: Picea glauca; assembly: GCA_000966675.3. Classification (NCBI taxonomy): domain Eukaryota; kingdom Viridiplantae; phylum Streptophyta; class Pinopsida; order Pinales; family Pinaceae; genus Picea; species Picea glauca. The sequence goes on along the minus strand of JZKD02S0329683.1, from coordinate 1,603 downwards.
TCTCCAGTTTCCCCAGGGTACTCTTGGCTCCATGATGAGATTCAATACAAAGTTCGTTTGTATTTAAGTAACAGTCAAAACTTAAATCCACGTTTCTTTCAGAGCTTCGTGCTACACCCACAGCTAGGCACTCCGGGTTTACCAAAACCTATGATAGGGTCAAATGTTCTTTTTTCTGGGATAATATGAAACAAGATGTTCGTAATTTTGTGGCTGAATGTGATGTGTATCAACATAACAAGGGCGAAACAATTAAATCTTCTGGCACACTACAACTGCGCCCAATTCCACCTGCTATTTGGAGGGATATCTCTATGGATTTTATTACAGGCTTACCTAAATCTGGTAATAAATCAGTCATCATGGTGGTACTTGATCGCCTTTCCAAGTATGCTCATTTCTGTGCTCTTCAACACCCATTTACAACATCCACTGTGGCACAACTTTTCATGGATCAGGTCTTCAAGCTTCATGGCATGACGCATTCTATTGTTTTTGATTGCGACCCAACTTTCACCAACAATTTTTGGCAAGAACTTTTCAAGCTACAAGGCACCCAATTGCATCTCAACACAACTTATCATTCCCAGACGAATGGTCAAACCGAAGTTGTCAACAAGTGTTTAGAAACATATTTGAGGTGTTTTGCATTGGAAAAGAAAAATTAGTGGGCTCAATGGTTACCCCTAGCTGAATGGTGGTACAACACTTCATACCATACAACCACCCGCACGACTCATTTTGAAGTGGTGCATAGACAAAATTCACGTCCAGTTCTCTCATATTTACCATGTGTCTCGAAGGTCCACGGGGTTGACCAAATGCTTATAGTTTGAGAGGCTATGCTCCGTACCCTCAAAGAGAATTTGGTCATGGTCCATAATCACATGAAGCAACAAGAAGATCAAGGTCACTCTGAACATCAATTTGCAGAAGGGGATCAGGTGTTTCTTCGATTGCAACCTTACAAGCAAAATTTCCTCAAGGCCAACCATTGTCAGAAGATGGCACCCAAATTTTATGTTCCTTATACCGTTCTCAAGCGTGTGGGACAGGTGGCATTTCAATTAGCTTTTCTTAGTCATTCTAACCTACATCCTGTTTTTCATGTTTCATGCTTAAAGAAGGTGATTGGAACTAAGTGCAAAACTCAAACCAACCTTCCAGAGTTGGACGAAGAAGGCTCCATTTGGTTACAACCACAAGTAGTTTTGGACCAGCATGAGCGTCGCCCGCGTCAGGGAAACATAAAGGAAGTGTTAGTCCAGTGGAAAGATACAACTCCAGTAGATGCCACTTCGGAACTAACTGCCATTTTGTAGCAATTTCCACATCTCAAGTCTTGAGGACAAGGTTGTTTTTAAGGGGGAGGACATGTTAGGGACCTAACCCCTCACATAGGTAGAACAATATATTATGATGTAATGAAAGCCAATATTAATAAGGTCTTGCAATAAGGTAGAATAAGTCAAATGTAAGAAGACCTAATAGAAGATTCCATTTCTAGAAGGATCTTCCTCTAGATGGTTCTCTTGATAGGCATATTTAGTATAAATAGGAGTCAAGTGTATGTGAAACCTAGCTTGGATATTATTGTAATAGA
>JZKD02S0329650.1:0-19363 GCA_000966675.3 Picea glauca | reverse complement strand
TTACTGAGTTGACTTTGTGTGAAAAAGGGTAACTCAATGAAAGAAAAGAAAAGGTGAGTTAAAGTTAAGAGTTAACCCTAGGGGTTAACTAACTCAACAGATGAATAGACTGGAGTTATAAAAGAAAGGGCAGGGCACACTCCTAAGGCATTCTGGATTATTATCTTATTTTGCATTGGAGCTCTTGAGCACAAGCAGTTTTGAGGGTTTTGAGTCTAAAACCTTAGAGATCAACTCGGTGGTGAAAGATTTCACCTTCCTTGATCCAGGCTTAGTCCCAAAGGTGAAATAATCCTCCCACACCATTCTACAGTGTTGCATGGGTCTGATCTAGTGACAAAGATAAGTTAGTGCGCAACCTAGGGGGTTTCCAGCTAGGGGGCACACCACCTTGAGGAGTTTGGCTCGATCTAAAGAAAGGAGGGAGCTTCTTGGCAAAGGAGCATCTGGGTTTTCTTCGTATGGTCCCTAGCATTATTTCTAGTCTATCTCGGAGGAGGCTATCCTAACAATTTATTTCCTGGATCTTGGCACGACTTGGAGGAGAGAGGGGCGCATTGCAAGAAGTGGTTTTCCTTGTTTACTGGCCTAGATCTTCATAGATTATCTTGAGATTTCATCAACTTGTTTGTATTGGCTCGATCTATAATCCTGGAGATTTTGGTGGCAATTGGAGGCTCCTAGAAAGGAGAACGAAATCTTGTTGATTCAGTCAAACCAGGAGGGTGAAACCAGTTGAGGGTTTGCTTAGTTGGAGGAGCATAACTCATCCATTCAACTTGAAACTTGGCTAGGAGGATTCTACTAGCCCGATCTACATTTCGGGAAAGTTTGGAGGCATTTAGAGCACAGAAAGAGGAGGGCCAAAACTTGAGGGTTCATCAATAGTCATAACATTGCGCAACTCAGCCAGTTGGAGGGGTTCTGTAGTGTATTGGACCGAGATTTCTTATCTTCAGTCTTCTCTTGCATGTTGTTAGCCTTTGGAGGCTTGGATATTCTTCTAAGACAGCCTTTGGGAGGCTATTATCCTTGTATTGCTTATTATTGTATTGGCTAGCAACCCATCTTTGTTATTATTGGGGTTTTCTTCCAGATCTGCAGATCTCTTGTTCAAAGGATCTTCTTACTATCTAAATAAAGGTAAGATCTGACATTATTGGTCATATACTAGTGTTCTTTGTGTATCTTGTCAGGTATATGATTATATGCTTCAGATCTATTATTCCATTGCTTAATCAACATCAAGTAAACCCTAATGCACAACTCCATGAGTAAACCTGCAGATACATAAGAAAACATAACAAACAGTAAGCAGTTAGTGTTCCGAGCAAAAAATTTGGCTTGGGAACATTACATACCTGTCTAATGCTACAAACATCAACACTCCCTCTTAGCAAGGAAGGAACTTCTGGAAGAGCCACCTAGAACTGGTTGTCTCCTCCGATCCTAACACAATATCTTTCACATCATCCTACACCATAGCATCCTAATAAACCTAATGGTTTGCTACATCTTCAGTGGCATTACTCCTTAGTGCCTCCTCTCCCTGAATGTGCTCCTAGGAGCCTCAACATGCTCATGAGCATCCTTCAATGTCATCTCAAACCACTTGGGTCTCTTGACAGAGCTGGAAGGGCCTAACTCCTCCTCCCCACCTGAAGGTTGACTCTGTGAACTCAAAGCCTCTTAACATTGTTCTTCCTTCGAAGCCTCCTGCTTCTTATCCTCTTCCATTGGTGGTAACTCATGAGACTTCCTAGATGCCAAGTTCTCCTCAAACTTAACATCTTTGCTCACTATTGTCTTCCTCTACATTGGTATGAAGATCCTGTAATCCTTTGAAGTCTCGTTGTAGCCCACGAAAATGCCCTTCTCTCCTGAAGACTCCAACTTTGTCCTCTTCTCCACAGGCACATGGATGTATATTGGACAACCAAATATCTTGAAATGTCCTATCTTTGGCTTCACTCCTATGAATGCCTCCTCAGAAGTCTTGTCCCCCAATATCTTGTGAGGACTCCTATTCTGCAAATACATTGTTGTGTTACATGACTCTACCCAAAGGAACATCGGAAAAACCTAGTCATGAATCATAGCCTTCACATAATTGATGATGGACCAATTCTTTCTCTCTGTAATCCCATTCCGTTGAGGGTTGTATGAGACTGTCAACTCCATCTTGATCTCTGCCTCCTTGCAAAAATCCCTGAAGTCATTGGAGGTGTAGTCTCCCCCATTATCCGACCTCAAGACCTTGATCTTCTTCCTTGTCTGGTTCTCCACCTAGGCCCTGAACTCTCAAAACCGATTGAAGACCTCATCCTTGGTCTTCATAAAGAAGATCCAGGTTTTCCTGGAGAAATCATCAATAAATGTCACATATTATGACGTTCCCTGTACTGATTCTACTGATATCAATCCACACATATCTAGATGAATAAGATCCAAGATCCCCTTGGACCTACTCTTGTTGCTTGGAAAAGAAGCCTTGACATTCTTGTCAAGTGCACACCCTTTGCACACGCCCTACTGCTCAACATGAAATATGGGAGATCGGTGACAATCTCCTTGATAATCGACAACGCCCTGTGATGCAGCTGTCCCATCCTCCTCTATCATAACTCACACAAGTTGTCATTGTCATGTACCAAGGCCTGAATAGGCTTTCCCTTCAACCTGTATAAGTTGCCCTCTCTAACCCCAATGACCACTTTTGTGTCAGGACTAGCTCACTCTAGATGTATGAGTACTTGTCCCTTCTTGAACATGACCACAAAACCCTTGTCCTCCATAACTGAGACTGAAAGAAAATTCTTCTTCAATCCCGGTACATAAAGCACATCCTAGGCATCAAACAAACCTCTTGACTCAAGTTGGAACAATATAGTTCCCTCACTCTTCACTACATACTTGACATCATTACCGAGCTCCACATGGATCCCTGAGTCCTTTTCCGTCAGGCTGTTAAAAATCTCTTGTGCTTCTATCATATGTCATGATGCACCACTCTCCAATTACCACTCGCTCCTAGTGACCGTGCTTGTAGAGAGGCAAGAGACTAGTGTGAATTCCTTCTCAAACTTTGTTGCAAACTCATCGAGTTGTGTCTCTTCTAATTTTATTGTCTACATGTTCCCTTGATCCTTCTTCTTCTCTGGATATTGTGATGCATAGTGCCCAGTCTTGTGGCACGAGAAGCACTTGATTTTACTCAAGTCCTTCTTCTTCCTTGACTGTGAGGTTGAACCTCATTGTTACCCTTGGAACCCTTTCCTTTGCTCTTCTTAGCCTAACTGACTAGAGCCAGTTTCTCCTTTCCATCTCCTTGCTTTATAATCCTCGAGAGTCTCTTCCTAGATGCAATCATCCCAAAGGCTCTGCCAATCTAGAAGGTTCTCCCGAATGCAGACTCCCTCGACAAATAGTTCCCAAGACTTGGTGAAACCATTCAGTGACACATTTACGAGTTCCACGTCATCCACTTTCTATCAATTTTCACATGCAGCTCTACGTGACAAATTTCAGATCTAAAAATTACTTCCTAGTGATTCAACAGTAAACCCTAGCTACTATAACTAAACAATTTTACACTGAAATTACTGACTTAAAAATATAGCAAAGGAAACAATCAAGATCAGAGATGAATCATCAATGCACATGAGACACAAAATTTGTGTTCTATAACTTTATCAAATTTAGAAATTCTGAGGGAAAAACCAACCCTCTCAACAACTTACAAATTCATTCAATCTAAGGAAAAAACCAGTCCTCTTGACAAAATCCAAATCAGAAAACCAAACCTTAGCAAAATTCCTGGGACAAATCCCAACTTACAAATCTCCTATAGACCACCTGTACGACCTACCGACATCAGTCGTACAACTATTGATGCCAGCTTATACGAACCTGCCAAACTGCCCTGAATAACCTGTATGAACATACACAACTATCTCCATTGGAAACCACGTAGATATGTGAATGTCCCCACTGAAATCGATGTACATACATGATTGTTCCCACTGAGACCCGTGTACATGTACATAAACACTTATGTACAGTTCACACCACTCGTGCGACTTCTTCCATTCTCCGACTGTCTTCCACACATGCAACCTTCACCTCACACGTGTGATTTCCCTGCCAGGAATAGAAAATAGAAGATCCATAACCCTAGGCCAGATTTTTCAAAGTTGTAGAAATTCCCTTATTGAAATCACCAAGATCCTTGGCACAAGTGTAGACTCACTTATGTCAACTCCATAATGTCACAATGAGATTTGTCACAATCTCTTCTCTCTTTACATAGGAGTCCAATGAGTGAGTTTAGGCACCTCTTCTAAACTCAACAATTAATTAAAATATTTTAATCATCTTTGTGGGTGTGAAACCCCAACACAAGCCCACAAATCCCATCAACATGCCCATGAGGCCCTAACCTCATTGCAAGATCGATTTCACTGAAACAAAAGGTTGATCTAGTGCCAAGAAAGATTCCCACATGCTTGACACCATGGTCCCTTGTGGGAATGCCTCCCGATGCTACAAAAGAATCAAAACTCCCTCTTAGCGAGGGAGGCATTCCATCCTGCATCGCCAAGAAGCATCTTTGTCTCCCATACATGGTCTGCTACCACAACTACACTCCAATAATCCTGATTGGTTGCACCCTCTATCACCGAAGCAAACCTGTTGTCCAATCCTCTTGATTGGTTGCACCCTTGGTCACTGAAGCAAATATTGTTGTCCAATCCTTCTGACTGGCTGCACCCTCGGTCACTGAAGCAAATCCTATTGTAACAAATGGGTCCTCTTGTTGATGATTGCAGCTATGTGAGACATTCTCCAGCTTACAAACTTGTGAGATGTGGATCATTGCAGCCATGTGAGATATTCTCCAGCTTACAAACCTGAGAGAAAGCCCCTGAANTTACTGAGTTGACTTTGTGTGAAAAAGGGTAACTCAATGAAAGAAAAGAAAAGGTGAGTTAAAGTTAAGAGTTAACCCTAGGGGTTAACTAACTCAACAGATGAATAGACTGGAGTTATAAAAGAAAGGGCAGGGCACACTCCTAAGGCATTCTGGATTATTATCTTATTTTGCATTGGAGCTCTTGAGCACAAGCAGTTTTGAGGGTTTTGAGTCTAAAACCTTAGAGATCAACTCGGTGGTGAAAGATTTCACCTTCCTTGATCCAGGCTTAGTCCCAAAGGTGAAATAATCCTCCCACACCATTCTACAGTGTTGCATGGGTCTGATCTAGTGACAAAGATAAGTTAGTGCGCAACCTAGGGGGTTTCCAGCTAGGGGGCACACCACCTTGAGGAGTTTGGCTCGATCTAAAGAAAGGAGGGAGCTTCTTGGCAAAGGAGCATCTGGGTTTTCTTCGTATGGTCCCTAGCATTATTTCTAGTCTATCTCGGAGGAGGCTATCCTAACAATTTATTTCCTGGATCTTGGCACGACTTGGAGGAGAGAGGGGCGCATTGCAAGAAGTGGTTTTCCTTGTTTACTGGCCTAGATCTTCATAGATTATCTTGAGATTTCATCAACTTGTTTGTATTGGCTCGATCTATAATCCTGGAGATTTTGGTGGCAATTGGAGGCTCCTAGAAAGGAGAACGAAATCTTGTTGATTCAGTCAAACCAGGAGGGTGAAACCAGTTGAGGGTTTGCTTAGTTGGAGGAGCATAACTCATCCATTCAACTTGAAACTTGGCTAGGAGGATTCTACTAGCCCGATCTACATTTCGGGAAAGTTTGGAGGCATTTAGAGCACAGAAAGAGGAGGGCCAAAACTTGAGGGTTCATCAATAGTCATAACATTGCGCAACTCAGCCAGTTGGAGGGGTTCTGTAGTGTATTGGACCGAGATTTCTTATCTTCAGTCTTCTCTTGCATGTTGTTAGCCTTTGGAGGCTTGGATATTCTTCTAAGACAGCCTTTGGGAGGCTATTATCCTTGTATTGCTTATTATTGTATTGGCTAGCAACCCATCTTTGTTATTATTGGGGTTTTCTTCCAGATCTGCAGATCTCTTGTTCAAAGGATCTTCTTACTATCTAAATAAAGGTAAGATCTGACATTATTGGTCATATACTAGTGTTCTTTGTGTATCTTGTCAGGTATATGATTATATGCTTCAGATCTATTATTCCATTGCTTAATCAACATCAAGTAAACCCTAATGCACAACTCCATGAGTAAACCTGCAGATACATAAGAAAACATAACAAACAGTAAGCAGTTAGTGTTCCGAGCAAAAAATTTGGCTTGGGAACATTACATACCTGTCTAATGCTACAAACATCAACACTCCCTCTTAGCAAGGAAGGAACTTCTGGAAGAGCCACCTAGAACTGGTTGTCTCCTCCGATCCTAACACAATATCTTTCACATCATCCTACACCATAGCATCCTAATAAACCTAATGGTTTGCTACATCTTCAGTGGCATTACTCCTTAGTGCCTCCTCTCCCTGAATGTGCTCCTAGGAGCCTCAACATGCTCATGAGCATCCTTCAATGTCATCTCAAACCACTTGGGTCTCTTGACAGAGCTGGAAGGGCCTAACTCCTCCTCCCCACCTGAAGGTTGACTCTGTGAACTCAAAGCCTCTTAACATTGTTCTTCCTTCGAAGCCTCCTGCTTCTTATCCTCTTCCATTGGTGGTAACTCATGAGACTTCCTAGATGCCAAGTTCTCCTCAAACTTAACATCTTTGCTCACTATTGTCTTCCTCTACATTGGTATGAAGATCCTGTAATCCTTTGAAGTCTCGTTGTAGCCCACGAAAATGCCCTTCTCTCCTGAAGACTCCAACTTTGTCCTCTTCTCCACAGGCACATGGATGTATATTGGACAACCAAATATCTTGAAATGTCCTATCTTTGGCTTCACTCCTATGAATGCCTCCTCAGAAGTCTTGTCCCCCAATATCTTGTGAGGACTCCTATTCTGCAAATACATTGTTGTGTTACATGACTCTACCCAAAGGAACATCGGAAAAACCTAGTCATGAATCATAGCCTTCACATAATTGATGATGGACCAATTCTTTCTCTCTGTAATCCCATTCCGTTGAGGGTTGTATGAGACTGTCAACTCCATCTTGATCTCTGCCTCCTTGCAAAAATCCCTGAAGTCATTGGAGGTGTAGTCTCCCCCATTATCCGACCTCAAGACCTTGATCTTCTTCCTTGTCTGGTTCTCCACCTAGGCCCTGAACTCTCAAAACCGATTGAAGACCTCATCCTTGGTCTTCATAAAGAAGATCCAGGTTTTCCTGGAGAAATCATCAATAAATGTCACATATTATGACGTTCCCTGTACTGATTCTACTGATATCAATCCACACATATCTAGATGAATAAGATCCAAGATCCCCTTGGACCTACTCTTGTTGCTTGGAAAAGAAGCCTTGACATTCTTGTCAAGTGCACACCCTTTGCACACGCCCTACTGCTCAACATGAAATATGGGAGATCGGTGACAATCTCCTTGATAATCGACAACGCCCTGTGATGCAGCTGTCCCATCCTCCTCTATCATAACTCACACAAGTTGTCATTGTCATGTACCAAGGCCTGAATAGGCTTTCCCTTCAACCTGTATAAGTTGCCCTCTCTAACCCCAATGACCACTTTTGTGTCAGGACTAGCTCACTCTAGATGTATGAGTACTTGTCCCTTCTTGAACATGACCACAAAACCCTTGTCCTCCATAACTGAGACTGAAAGAAAATTCTTCTTCAATCCCGGTACATAAAGCACATCCTAGGCATCAAACAAACCTCTTGACTCAAGTTGGAACAATACAGTTCCCTCACTCTTCACTACATACTTGACATCATTACCGAGCTCCACATGGATCCCTGAGTCCTTTTCTGTCAGACTGTTGAAAATCTCTTGTGCTTCTATCATATGTCATGATGCACCACTCTCCAATTACCACTCGCTCCTAGTGACTGTGCTTGTAGAGAGGCAAGAGACTAGTGTGAATTCCTTCTCAGACTTTGTTGCAAACTCATCGAGTTGTGTCTCTTCTAATGTTATTGTCTACATGTTCCCTTGATCCTTCTTCTTCTCTGGATATTGTGATGCATAGTGCCCAGTCTTGTGGCACGAGAAGCACTTGATTTTACTCAAGTCCTTCTTCTTCTCTGGATATTGTGATGCATAGTGCCCAGTCTTGTGGCACGAGAAGCACTTGATTTTACTCAAGTCCTTCTTCTTCCTTGACTGTGAGGTTGACCCTCATTGTTACCCTTGGAACCCTTTCCTTTGCTCTTCTTAGCCTGACTGACTAGAGCCAGTTTCTCCTTTCCATCTCCTTGCTTTATAATCCTCGAGAGTCTCTTCCTAGATGCAATCATCCCAAAGGCTCTGCCAATCTAGAAGGTTCTCCCGAATGCAGACTCCCTCGACAAATAGTTCCCAAGACTTGGTGAAACCATTCAGTGACACATTTACGAGTTCCACGTCATCCACTTTCTATCAATTTTCACATGCAGCTCTACGTGACAAATTTCAGATCTAAAAATTACTTCCTAGTGATTCAACAGTAAACCCTAGCTACTATAACTAAACAATTTTACACTGAAATTACTGACTTAAAAATATAGCAAAGGAAACAATCAAGATCAGAGATGAATCATCAATGCACATGAGACACAAAATTTGTGTTCTATAACTTTATCAAATTTAGAAATTCTGAGGGAAAAACCAACCCTCTCAACAACTTACAAATTCATTCAATCTAAGGAAAAAACCAGTCCTCTTGACAAAATCCAAATCAGAAAACCAAACCTTAGCAAAATTCCTGGGACAAATCCCAACTTACAAATCTCCTATAGACCACCTGTACGACCTACCGACATCAGTCGTACAACTATTGATGCCAGCTTATACGAACCTGCCAAACTGCCCTGAATAACCTGTATGAACATACACAACTATCTCCATTGGAAACCACGTAGATATGTGAATGTCCCCACTGAAATCGATGTACATACATGATTGTTCCCACTGAGACCCGTGTACATGTACATAAACACTTATGTACAGTTCACACCACTCGTGCGACTTCTTCCATTCTCCGACTGTCTTCCACACATGCAACCTTCACCTCACACGTGTGATTTCCCTGCCAGGAATAGAAAATAGAAGATCCATAACCCTAGGCCAGATTTTTCAAAGTTGTAGAAATTCCCTTATTGAAATCACCAAGATCCTTGGCACAAGTGTAGACTCACTTATGTCAACTCCATAATGTCACAATGAGATTTGTCACAATCTCTTCTCTCTTTACATAGGAGTCCAATGAGTGAGTTTAGGCACCTCTTCTAAACTCAACAATTAATTAAAATATTTTAATCATCTTTGTGGGTGTGAAACCCCAACACAAGCCCACAAATCCCATCAACATGCCCATGAGGCCCTAACCTCATTGCAAGATCGATTTCACTGAAACAAAAGGTTGATCTAGTGCCAAGAAAGATTCCCACATGCTTGACACCATGGTCCCTTGTGGGAATGCCTCCCGATGCTACAAAAGAATCAAAACTCCCTCTTAGCGAGGGAGGCATTCCATCCTGCATCGCCAAGAAGCATCTTTGTCTCCCATACATGGTCTGCTACCACAACTACACTCCAATAATCCTGATTGGTTGCACCCTCTATCACCGAAGCAAACCTGTTGTCCAATCCTCTTGATTGGTTGCACCCTTGGTCACTGAAGCAAATATTGTTGTCCAATCCTTCTGACTGGCTGCACCCTCGGTCACTGAAGCAAATCCTATTGTAACAAATGGGTCCTCTTGTTGATGATTGCAGCTATGTGAGACATTCTCCAGCTTACAAACTTGTGAGATGTGGATCATTGCAGCCATGTGAGATATTCTCCAGCTTACAAACCTGAGAGAAAGCCCCTGAAAATGATGTGTGGTTCCTATCTAAGACAGAGCTAGAACGTAGAGATGACCTCCTCCATTCAGAGAGTTGAGAAGAACTCCGGATGATTATCCTGTGGGAAAGGCGATTTGTTGAGTTAGACGTGCCTATGGCTGAAAACAAGGTGAACGTGTGAAATCCCAAAGTGTTGGGTGCATCGTCATAAGAACAGAAATGAAAGATGATGTATTAGCCTCCTCTGAGCAGAAGAGTGGACGAGAAATTCCAGATGACTCTCCTGTGTAATGCAGTGGGAAAGAAGATNAACCCTAATTGTAATGTAAAGGGTACAGGTCGGCCCCACCTTAATGTGACTGGTAATTAATGTAAAAGATAATTAATCTGGTTAATATTAATTATATTATAAGCTAGTGAGATCGACCATGTTGTGCCAATAAACACTTTTGTTGACAGGCTAAGTCTAGAATAAGTAAAGGTAAATTCCCCATTGAGGAATCATATCTTTTATTTGAGTTTAGAAATTTCAGCAAGTACACCTTCTTGGGAAAAGTGTGCACCTCTCTTGGGCGCTAGTCTTCTAGGGTTTTAGCACCCTCTTGTGTGCTAGGTTTTCTTGGTGGTGAAGGTCTTTCTCTTGAAGACTATAGCAAAGTATTTGGCTGGGTTTTCTTCCCTTGTTGAGAAGGGTTTCCCTGGATACTTCTTGTCTTCTTGTGAATGGTGCTTCTTCTTGTTATCTTGGTTGCTACAACATTAACGGTTATGATTAAATGTTAAAAATTGAATGAACTTCATGCTTAACCTTGCTTATTGAAAAATCAACATGGTATCGGAGCATAGGTCTTGAAGAACCCATTGCACAAAACTTCAAGGAAAACCGTCCTCTTTTTGCAGAACCATACGACCCTCCTAGGGTTTCCAGAAATTTTGTATGACCCTCCTTCTTTCTCAGTTTCAACCCTTAATACTTGGGCGTTGGGGCTATTTTTGGCATAGGAGGGTACGACCTCCTTTAGCGCACCTCCAGAAGCTCTTAAAGTGAAATTCCAAGAACTTTTGATTTTTGTCCCTAGGGTTTCTAGGGTTCCACAAATTTCTAGTTTTAGGGTTTCTATAGCTCTTTGAAGAAGCCTTCAATATTACCTGTGTTCTTCTGACTTTCAAGGCTTATTGTTGGCAGTCATAAGTCCAACAAAACCTAAGGTTGTTAGCCTAGCCTAGCCGTTAGGTTTTCTAGCCCAGTTGACAAGGGTTTGTGAAGAATCTAAAATTATGATGAACTTACCTATGATGGAAGATAAACTTGATGGATCAAGCACCTTCAAGTTCCTGGAAGACAAGACTTCAGAGGAAGAATTATTGTGGGTGATACAAAGAGGTGACACTATCTTCATGAAGATGTCAAGAAGACAGAGATCAACCAGGTGCCATTGGAGAAATCATATCATCATCCTAAGGTATGCATTTGTATATATATTATTTGTATTATTGTCATGAGAAAATTGCAGGAGGAAGGAACCTTCTTGTTGAAGTCATGGATCCAGAGGGATCTCAGTGCATTCAGAAGAACAACACACTGGAAGTGAAGACCCCAGTTTTGATTGTTGAAATTGTCATTCCTCTAACCTATATTTCTAAAGTTTGCTACATTACAAGTAGGTGTTGTAGCTATNAACCCTAATTGTAATGTAAAGGGTACAGGTCGGCCCCACCTTAATGTGACTGGTAATTAATGTAAAAGATAATTAATCTGGTTAATATTAATTATATTATAAGCTAGTGAGATCGGCCATGTTGTGCCAATAAACACTTTTGTTGACAGGCTAAGTCTAGAATAAGTAAAGGTAAATTCCCCATTGAGGAATCATATCTTTTATGTGAGTTTGGAAATTTCAGCAAGTACACCTTCTTGGGAAAAGTGTGCACCTCTCTTGGGCGCTAGTGTTCTAGGGTTTTAGCACCCTCTTGTGTGCTAGGTTTTCTTGGTGGTGAAGGTCTTTCTCTTGAAGAATATAGCAAAGTATTTGGCTGGGTTTTCTTCCCTTGTTGAGAAGGGTTTCCCAGGATACTTCTTGTCTTCTTGTGAATGGTGCTTCTTCTTGTGATCTTGGTTGCTACAACATTAACGGTTATGATTAAATGTTAAAAATTGAATGAACTTCATGCTTAACCTTGCTTATTGAAAAATCAACATGGTATCAGAGCATAGGTCTTGAAGAACCCATTGCACAAAACTTCAAGGAAAACCGTCCTCTTTTTGCAGAACCATACGACCCTCCTAGGGTTTCCAGAAATTTTGTACGACCCTCCTTCTTTCTCAGTTTCAACCCTTAATACTTGGACGTTGGGGCTATTTTTGGCATAGGAGGGTATGACCTCCTTTAGCGCACCTCCAGAAGCTCTTAAAGTGAAATTCCAAGAACTTTTGATTTTTGTCCCTAGGGTTTCTAGGGTTCCACAAATTTCTGGTTTTAGGGTTTCTATAGCTCTTTGAAGAAGCCTTCAATATTACCTGTGTTCTTTTGACTTTCAAGGATTATTGTTGGCAATCATAAGTCCAACAAAACCTAAGGTTGTTAGCCTAGCCTAGCCGTTAGGTTTTCTAGCCCAGTTGACAAGGGTTTGTGAAGAATCTAAAATTATGATGAACTTACCTATGATGGAAGATAAACTTGATGGATCAAGCACCTTCAAGTTCCTGGAAGACAAGACTTCAGAGGAAGAATTATTGTGGGTGATACAAAGAGGTGACACTATCTTCATGAAGATGTCAAGAAGACAGAGATCAACCAGGTGCCATTGGAGAAATCATATCATCATCCTAAGGTATGCATTTGTATATATATTATTTGTATTATTGTCATGAGAAAATTGCAGGAGGAAGGAACCTTCTTGTTGAAGTCATGGATCCAGAGGGATCTCAGTGCATTCAGAAGAACAACACACTGGAAGTGAAGACCCCAGTTTTGATTGTTGAAATTGTCATTCCTCTAACCTATATTTCTAAAGTTTGCTACATTACAAGTAGGTGTTGTAGCTATGACAACAATCCTTAAATTGTTTTTATTCTAGAGATGTACTCATTATTCTCCTTTAGGAGATATTCTTGTTTTGGTTCCTCTTGTTTTCTTGTTCCAGACAGGTTAACAACAAAGGAAGATGTTTATCCTTCAGAGAGAGCCACTTGACTCAGAGGGAGTCAAAACTATTTGAGAAAGAGGAAGAATATAATCATCATTGAGGAAACCAATGCAATAATGCATGATCAGAATCTTTCTATGATTCTATGATTCTATGGGCAGAAGCATGCATGGCACAGTATATGTTCAGAACAAGAGTCTTCACCAGACTTTGAAAAACATAACTCCCGAAGAAGCCTTCACCGAAGTGAAGCCTGAGATTGAACACTTCAGGATATTTGGGTGCCCAGTGTATTTTCATGTACCCAAGGAGAAGAAGTCCAAGCTAGACCCTTCAGGGATAAATGATACATTTATGGGATAACAATGAATCTTCGAAGACATTCCAGATCGACATCCATGGTCAGAGACATATTGAGACAAGCAGAGATGTTGTCCTAGAAGAAGAGATAGTGTTTCAAAGATCCAGAGAATCTCAGACGGAGATTGACAGTGAGACAATGCCTTCTCCCCCTTTCAGGAGTTTAGAGGGAGACAAACATTATTCCAACTAACCCAGTTGCTCCAGTTGATATGTTCAGAGATATTACATTAGAGCATAAAAGGCCTACCTAGAATCACTCTGCAAGAGGCAGAGAAACNTCATAAGTCCAACAAAACCTAAGGTTGTTAGCCTAGCCTAGCCGTTAGGTTTTCTAGCCCAGTTGACAAGGGTTTGTGAAGAATCTAAAATTATGATGAACTTACCTATGATGGAAGATAAACTTGATGGATCAAGCACCTTCAAGTTCCTGGAAGACAAGACTTCAGAGGAAGAATTATTGTGGGTGATACAAAGAGGTGACACTATCTTCATGAAGATGTCAAGAAGACAGAGATCAACCAGGTGCCATTGGAGAAATCATATCATCATCCTAAGGTATGCATTTGTATATATATTATTTGTATTATTGTCATGAGAAAATTGCAGGAGGAAGGAACCTTCTTGTTGAAGTCATGGATCCAGAGGGATCTCAGTGCATTCAGAAGAACAACACACTGGAAGTGAAGACCCCAGTTTTGATTGTTGAAATTGTCATTCCTCTAACCTATATTTCTAAAGTTTGCTACATTACAAGTAGGTGTTGTAGCTATTGACAACAATCCTTAAATTGTTTTTATTCTAGAGATGTACTCATTATTCTCCTTTAGGAGATATTCTTGTTTTGGTTCCTCTTGTTTTCTTGTTCCAGATAGGTTAACAACAAAGGAAGATGCTTATCCTTCAGAGAGAGCCACTTGACTCAGAGGGAGTCAAAACTATTTGAGAAAGAGGAAGAATATAATCATCATTGAGGAAACCAATGCAATAATGCATGATCATAATCTTTCTATGATTCTATGATTCTATGGGCAGAAGCATGCATGGCACAGTATATGTTCAGAACAAGAGTCTTCACCAGACTTTGAAAAACATAACTCCCGAAGAATCCTTCACCGAAGTGAAGCCTGAGATTGAACACTTCAGGATATTTGGGTGCCGAGTGTATTTTCATGTACCCAAAGAGAAGAAGTCCAAGCTAGACCCTTCAGGGATAAATGATACATTTATGGGATAACAATGAATCTTCGAAGACATTCCAGATCGACATCCATGGTCAGAGACAGATTGAGACAAGCAGAGATGTTGTCCTAGAAGAAGAGATAGCGTTTCAAAGATCCAGAGAATCTCAGACGGAGATTGACAATGAGACAATGCCTTCTCCCCCTTTCAGGAGTTCAGAGGGAGACAAACATTATTCCAACTAACCCAGTTGCTCCAGTTGATATGTTCAGAGATATTACATTAGAGCATAAAAGGCCTACCTAGAATCACTCTGCAAGAGGCAGAGAAACATAGAAGCCTCTCAAGGCACATCCCGAGAAAGCAAAAGAGATTTTCTAGCTATCCTTTAGTCATGAGCCACTTCATTGATGCTGAGCCTCCTTGTCTTAGAGAAGCAACAAGAGAACATGTATCGAAAGAAGCCATAACAAAAGAATACTAGTATATCCTAAAGAATGATGTATAAGATATTATTCAAGAACCAGAAGGGAATTCCAGGGTAACTTCCAAGTGGATCTATAAGATCAAGCATGGAGCTAATGGAAGTGTTGAGAAATACAAAACGATATCTATAGCCAGAGGTTTCTCACAAACAGAGGGAGTTGTCTATGATGAGACACTTGATCCATGTTGGTGACGAGAGCCTGATTTTGATGACTTATTCAAAAAGCCTCTTGTTGGATACAAGTAATCCTTGACTTCTGAATTCAAGATGAAGAATCTGAGTATGATGCACTACTTCTTGGGACAAGAAGTATGACAGAGGACCAATGAAATTTTCTCGAGTTAAGGAAAATATACAGTGAAGATATTAAAGAAGTTCAAGTATGAAGGAATGCAAAAACCACCGTGATGAATTTAAAAGGAGAAGATTGATGATGATTCAGACGAGACTGATCCACAACTGATTGGATCACTGATGTATATGGTTAACACCAGACTTGATTCATGCCATGCAATGAATGTGCTTAGTCATTTCACGAGTCAATCGAGATAGACTCATTAGACAACAACAAAACATGTATTAAGATATATACGAGGCACAGTTGGATATGACCTGAGATATGTCTCCAGAGTGAACATGAGTTTGAAGGATATGCCGATTCAGATTGAGTAGAAAGTACAGTGGACCGGAAGAGCACATCTCGTTGATGTTCTACCATGAAGTTTGCCATAGTTTCCTTATGCGGTAGGAATCAAAATCTTTGTGGCCTTGAATACCACAGAAGCAGAGTATGTACCATTGAGTGTGCAAAGCAGTATGGCTTCACAAGCTTCTGACATATTTACTTGATCATGAGATGGATCCTATGATGATAACCAAGAGCTTTGTATAAATCTCCTTGAGAACCCAATGTTTCCTGATGGATCGAAACATGATGAGATGAAATATTCTTATATCAGAGATATGATGCAGAGGAAAATCGTACACATGCAGTACCTTCATACACATGAGAAGATTGCAGACATCTTCACCAAACTAACTTGGTGAAGAATGCCTCCCTAGTTGAGAGGGAGTATTGATGACTCCAACCAAGACAAAATTCAGAGTACATCCATGTGAGACTTGGCATGATGAAGAATGCCTCCCTAGCTGAGAGGGAGTGTTGATGATTGCAGATATGTGAGACATTCTCTAGCTTACAAACCTGAGAGAAAGCCCTTAAAAAGGGTGTGTGGTTCCTATCTGAGACAAAGATGGAACGTAGAGATGACCTCCTCCATTCAGAGAGTTGAGAAGAACTCTAGATGATTATCTTGTGGGAAAGGCGATCTGTTGAGTTAGGTGTGCTTGTGGCTGAGCACAAGGTGAACATGTGAAGTCCCAAAGTACCGGGTGCATCGTCATAAGAACATAAATGAAAGATGATGTATTAGCCTCCTTTGAGCATAAGAGTTGACGATAAACTCCAAATGACTCTCTTGTGTAATGCAGTGGGAAAGAAGATTTGTTGAGTGGACATGCATGTGGACGAGCACAAGTGAACGTGTGAAGAAGTGGTTCCTTTGTGTAATGCAGTGAGCCAGATATATGGACATCCCTATGGATGTGCCCCTAGTGGATGTGCACTAGTGGGTGTATCAGATCCCTTGCTATATTGTTCAAGAGTCAGACCTACTTGTAACCCTAATTGTAATGTAAAGGGTACAAGTCGTCCCCACCTTAATGTGACTAGTAATTAATGTAAAAGATAATTAATCTGGTTAATATTAATTATATTATAAGCTAGTGAGGTTGGCCCTGTTGTGCCAATAGCCACTTTTGTTGACATGCTAAGTCTAGTATAAGTAAAGGTAAATTCCCCATTGAGGAATCATATCTTTTATGTGAGTTTGAAAATTTCAGCAAATACACCTTCTTGGGAAAAGTGTGCACCTCTCTTGGGCGCTAGTCTTCTAGGGTTTGAGCACCCTCTTGTGTGCTAGGTTTTCTNAGAGGGAGACAAACATTATTCCAACTAACCCAGTTGCTCCAGTTGATATGTTCAGAGATATTACATTAGAGCATAAAAGGCCTACCTAGAATCACTCTGCAAGAGGCAGAGAAACATAGAAGCCTCTCAAGGCACATCCCGAGAAAGCAAAAGAGATTTTCTAGCTATCCTTTAGTCATGAGCCACTTCATTGATGCTGAGCCTCCTTGTCTTAGAGAAGCAACAAGAGAACATGTATCGAAAGAAGCCATAACAAAAGAATACTAGTATATCCTAAAGAATGATGTATAAGATATTATTCAAGAACCAGAAGGGAATTCCAGGGTAACTTCCAAGTGGATCTATAAGATCAAGCATGGAGCTAATGGAAGTGTTGAGAAATACAAAACGATATCTATAGCCAGAGGTTTCTCACAAACAGAGGGAGTTGTCTATGATGAGACACTTGATCCATGTTGGTGACGAGAGCCTGATTTTGATGACTTATTCAAAAAGCCTCTTGTTGGATACAAGTAATCCTTGACTTCTGAATTCAAGATGAAGAATCTGAGTATGATGCACTACTTCTTGGGACAAGAAGTATGACAGAGGACCAATGAAATTTTCTCGAGTTAAGGAAAATATACAGTGAAGATATTAAAGAAGTTCAAGTATGAAGGAATGCAAAAACCACCGTGATGAATTTAAAAGGAGAAGATTGATGATGATTCAGACGAGACTGATCCACAACTGATTGGATCACTGATGTATATGGTTAACACCAGACTTGATTCATGCCATGCAATGAATGTGCTTAGTCATTTCACGAGTCAATCGAGATAGACTCATTAGACAACAACAAAACATGTATTAAGATATATACGAGGCACAGTTGGATATGACCTGAGATATGTCTCCAGAGTGAACTTGAGTTTGAAGGATATGCCGATTCAGATTGAGTAGAAAGTACAGTGGACCGGAAGAGCACATCTTGTTGATGTTCTACCATGAAGTTTGCCATAGTTTCCTTATGCGGTAGGAATCAAAATCTCTGTGGCCTTGAATACCACAGAAGCAGAGTATGTACCATTGAGTGTGCAAAGCAGTATGGCTTCACAAGCTTCTGACATATTCACTTGATCATGAGATGGATCCTATGATGATAACCAAGAGCTTTGTATAAATCTCCTTGAGAACCCAATGTTTCCTGATGGATCGAAACACGATGAGATGAAATATTCTTATATCAGAGATATGATGCAGAGGAAAATCGTACACATGCAGTACCTTCATACACATGAGCAGATTGCAGACATCTTCACCAAACTAACTTGGTGAAAAATGCCTCCCTAGTTGAGAGGGAGTATTGATGACTCCAACCAAGACAAAATTCAGAGTACATCCATGTGAGACTTGGCATGATGAAGAATGCCTCCCTAGCTGAGAGGGAGTGTTGATGATTGCAGATATGTGAGACATTCTCTAGCTTACAAACCTGAGAGAAAGCCCTTAAAAAGGGTGTGTGGTTCCTATCTGAGACAAAGATGGAACGTAGAGATGACCTCCTCCATTCAGAGAGTTGAGAAGAACTCTAGATGATTATCTTGTGGGAAAGGCGATCTGTTGAGTTAGGTGTGCTTGTGGCTGAGCACAAGGTGAACATGTGAAGTCCCAAAGTACCGGGTGCATCGTCATAAGAACATAAATGAAAGATGATGTATTAGCCTCCTTTGAGCATAAGAGTTGACGATAAACTCCAAATGACTCTCTTGTGTAATGCAGTGGGAAAGAAGATTTGTTGAGTGGACATGCATGTGGACGAGCACAAGTGAACGTGTGAAGAAGTGGTTCCTTTGTGTAATGCAGTGAGCCAGATATATGGACATCCCTATGGATGTGCCCCTAGTGGATGTGCACTAGTGGGTGTATCAGATCCCTTGCTATATTGTTCAAGAGTCAGACCTACTTGTAACCCTAATTGTAATGTAAAGGGTACAAGTCGTCCCCACCTTAATGTGACTAGTAATTAATGTAAAAGATAATTAATCTGGTTAATATTAATTATATTATAAGCTAGTGAGGTTGGCCCTGTTGTGCCAATAGCCACTTTTGTTGACATGCTAAGTCTAGTATAAGTAAAGGTAAATTCCCCATTGAGGAATCATATCTTTTATGTGAGTTTGAAAATTTCAGCAAATACACCTTCTTGGGAAAAGTGTGCACCTCTCTTGGGCGCTAGTCTTCTAGGGTTTGAGCACCCTCTTGTGTGCTAGGTTTTCTTGGTGGTGAAGGTATTTCTCTTGAAGAATATA
>JZKD02S0329639.1:0-10354 GCA_000966675.3 Picea glauca | reverse complement strand
TCATTCTTATCCTTATTACCCCTAGGAAAATGGACAAGTAGAGGCCGTCAAAAAGTCTCTCAAGACCATTTTGCAAAAAACTGTCAGTCAGAGTAAGTCTAACTGGCACATCATGCTATATCCCTCACTCTGGGCATACCAAAGCTCAGTCAAGACTGCCACTAGATTTTCCCCTTTCCAGTTAGTACACAGTGTGGAGTCGATATTACCTATTGAATGTGAAATCCCTTCTCTTAAGTTGGCAGTCGCGCTCCGACCTGACACTTTCGATCTCGAGGGACGCCTTGTACACCTAGAGAGTCTTGACGAGTAGTGTCGAGACGCCTTTACGGCTATCGAGGCGAACAAAAGATGTGTCAAGGTCTAGTACGATAAGTCAGTCTGTCCTCGGTTGTATGCTAAGGGTGACTTGGTCCTCTTGTATGATCAAGCCAAAGAACCACTAGGGTCATGCAAGTTTAAGCCCATGTGGAACGGTCCTTATATTGTGCGATGTGTTTTATAAAAAGGAGCCTACGAGTTAGAGGATTATAAATGGAATATGTTGGTCGAGCCCAAGAATGGGCTCTACTTGAAAATATATTACGCTTGAGCCCCAAGCTCGGGAAAAACTCTTTGTATACTAATGTATTTTGGTGTATATATATTTTCCCTTTCTTTTCGTCTTCAACTTGCTTATCGAGTTTTCCCTTGGTTGGAAAAT
Source organism: Picea glauca (assembly GCA_000966675.3). Taxonomy (NCBI): domain Eukaryota; kingdom Viridiplantae; phylum Streptophyta; class Pinopsida; order Pinales; family Pinaceae; genus Picea; species Picea glauca. The sequence goes on along the minus strand of JZKD02S0329639.1, from coordinate 9,651 downwards.
GTCAACGGACTCTTCGGTCTACCTGGAATTTGCAGACGGAGCTAGTCGTCATACATGGAACTTGGCTTCCGCTGCTTGGGTGGTTTACTCACACGAGGGTCTACTGGTGTTTTCAGGTGGCGTATGCGTAGGGCCATCCACGAATAATGTGGCTGAATATAGCGTCGTTATATAGCTTTTGCGTGATTCTATCTCACATGGTATTCTCTCTTTAGAGGTTCACCTGGATTCCCAGTTAGTAGTATGTTAGTTGAACGGCAGTTACTGCGTGTGTGATCCTACTTTACTCCGACGATTACTACGGGTACGTCTTTTAGAACGACAGTTTGATTTTATTACATTTTATCACATTCCTAGGATTTCTAATCATGTATCTTATGCTTATGCTAATTTCATTCTAGATTGTCATTTTTCACATAACTAAAGCAAAGAAAACCATCTCATCAATGTACACATTGTAAAATATAAGTAGAGTCGAAGATCCCTTTTTATATATATTTCAAAAATATGGTGTTTATAGTACAAAATTGGGGCTAATACCCTCAATGCACATATACAGTCGGTACTACAATATCCACGACATCTATGCATGTGACGTCGGATGTCTGTCATGGTAACAAACTACGACATTTGCGAGATGTTGAAAGAGTCGCACCTAAGCCTTGGGCACACCAACCACCTGTCGCTGCATGGCTTCTGGAAGATCCTCTACCTGAACCATGGGAATCCTATGAGTCAAACGAGACAGGTTGCCTTGCAACTTTTGTAGGACTCTCTCAACTTCTCCTCTTGCCGCCTCATCTCCCTGGTTCCTCCGTCGATGTCTAGGAAGCCCTTTCAACCATTGTGGACCCACGTCTGCGTTGCACAAAGTGTCTAGTTAGTACTTAAGCATCATCCAAAAATATTTTTGTTCTATTATACAAAAATATTTAAAAACATTTGATGTACCTATGTCCCCGTAGGCGGTCCCTGGTGGGAGTGGCATGTATGGATCTCCTTTGAAGTTGATCCCCTCATAGGGATAGTCATCTAGAGCGATGACCTGTCGCTACCACCAGTAGAAGAAATCCTCGTTGTAGGGTGTGGGCACCCTACCTCCCCTCTGTCGCCTCATTACCTTGGCCCATCATGCCATGGTTGGATCGCGAGGTTGTCTCAGAAGAATCTTGACTCTACGTCCCAAACCTGGAACCCGCTCGAAGAAGAAACTGCATAAGATAGAGGCATACCCAAAATTCATCTTTCTCCCCTGTTTTCACTCTGTCAATTGGCTCTTCATATTTTCCAATAGTGAGGTACACCAATCATATAATGTTGGTCTCAAGCATTGTATTGCATAGAACATGAGTGGCTTCGATGCTTGGTGCAATGAGTTCAAACCTATGATCCTGGTCAATACGAGGACAACAATCTTTTGGCTAAGATAGTTTATCGCTCGGATAGGGAGCTGACTCCCTACCTTCGGAGTCCCTACTACATAGTGGGCGTCGATGTACTCCTTTATTTTCATTCTGCTCCCTGCTCCCCATGATTTGAGGTTTACAACCTCTCCCCAGTGTGATAATCCAGTCAAAAAGTAGATATCCTCTACTTCAATCCTCAATGGTTGCCCATCGAGGATGAAGCTTTCACTCTCAGGGTCCCAGTAACCCACAAGCATCTCAAGCAACCTCACCTGGGTCCTCATCCCTTTGAGTGCCCAAAATTTATATAAGCCACATCTATTCAAGGCCATTTGGGCCCTCAGATATTGATCCACAGTAGCATCGACCTCCTCATGCTCTCTTTCCCTCCATTCAAGAACCATCCTGCGATAGGAAAGCCAAAATTTGAGTTAGCAACCTTGGAAATCATTATTTGCATGCATGTACATGAGTTGCTTCACTTACAGTCATGTATAGGGTTGGGTATATGCATCATGTAGTTTTCACAGGCGCATATAACTCATCGTATACGCGACCCGATAAAAGACAGCCTACGTACACCGAATTTCACAATTTACGCCCTAAATTACTAAAAATTTGGAACCTAATTTAAAAATTTAATCCACTAGAAATGAAGAGGAAGGGAAGAAGAGTTACCTGGTCCAGAAGATTTCTGATTTTGTTTCCTGACGCTCCTGCAATCACCGGTTGAATCTCGAAGGTATTTTGGTCCAATTTTCACTATTTGGGTAAAAAATCAAAATGGTATAGTAATTTTTGGTTTTGTTACTATTTATAAACAATTTTTACCCACTTTTTATAGTTTTGAGCCATTTTTTCGGCTAATGGACTAATACAAAGGTGGATTGAGTTGGTTTTTGTAGTTTTCACCAGGGATTATTGTGGATTTCAATGTTATGTTGTTCATTCGTCACCACGAGCAGGTATTTTCATTACCCAGCATATAGGATAGGTATCCATTCCATCATGAATTTTTGCATTATCCTATAACTGTCACTTGTTATGCCTTAGGTACGAACCCATTTGTTGCGACACAGAACCTTCCATCTACTATAAGTAGTGTCATTATCAAGTGGTAGAGACTTACCGAACATGGGTTTCCTTGTTAGATCCTCTGCTTCATTTGGTGCCCATGCAGATTTTTTCCATAGGACCGGGAGTCCCTCATAGTTAGTACATGAATTTATGTTGAGCCTCATTTCTCACTCACAAAAGTGTTGCCTTATACCCCGAGGACTCCCAAGCGAGTTTAATTTAAGCTCTTTTNTCATTCTTATCCTTATTACCCCTAGGAAAATGGACAAGTAGAGGCCGTCAAAAAGTCTCTCAAGACCATTTTGCAAAAAACTGTCAGTCAGAGTAAGTCTAACTGGCACATCATGCTATATCCCTCACTCTGGGCATACCAAAGCTCAGTCAAGACTGCCACTAGATTTTCCCCTTTCCAGTTAGTACACAGTGTGGAGTCGATATTACCTATTGAATGTGAAATCCCTTCTCTTAAGTTGGCAGTCGCGCTCCGACCTGACACTTTCGATCTCGAGGGACGCCTTGTACACCTAGAGAGTCTTGACGAGTAGTGTCGAGACGCCTTTACGGCTATCGAGGCGAACAAAAGATGTGTCAAGGTCTAGTACGATAAGTCAGTCTGTCCTCGGTTGTATGCTAAGGGTGACTTGGTCCTCTTGTATGATCAAGCCAAAGAACCACTAGGGTCATGCAAGTTTAAGCCCATGTGGAACGGTCCTTATATTGTGCGATGTGTTTTATAAAAAGGAGCCTACGAGTTAGAGGATTATAAATGGAATATGTTGGTCGAGCCCAAGAATGGGCTCTACTTGAAAATATATTACGCTTGAGCCCCAAGCTCGGGAAAAACTCTTTGTATACTAATGTATTTTGGTGTATATATATTTTCCCTTTCTTTTCGTCTTCAACTTGCTTATCGAGTTTTCCCTTGGTTGGAAAATGTCAACGGACTCTTCGGTCTACCTGGAATTTGCAGACGGAGCTAGTCGTCATACATGGAACTTGGCTTCCGCTGCTTGGGTGGTTTACTCACACGAGGGTCTACTGGTGTTTTCAGGTGGCGTATGCGTAGGGCCATCCACGAATAATGTGGCTGAATATAGCGTCGTTATATAGCTTTTGCGTGATTCTATCTCACATGGTATTCTCTCTTTAGAGGTTCACCTGGATTCCCAGTTAGTAGTATGTTAGTTGAACGGCAGTTACTGCGTGTGTGATCCTACTTTACTCCGACGATTACTACGGGTACGTCTTTTAGAACGACAGTTTGATTTTATTACATTTTATCACATTCCTAGGATTTCTAATCATGTATCTTATGCTTATGCTAATTTCATTCTAGATTGTCATTTTTCACATAACTAAAGCAAAGAAAACCATCTCATCAATGTACACATTGTAAAATATAAGTAGAGTCGAAGATCCCTTTTTATATATATTTCAAAAATATGGTGTTTATAGTAAAAAATTGGGGCTAATACCCTCAATACACATATACAGTCGGTACTACAATATCCACGACATCTACGCATGTGACGTCGGATGTCTGTCATGGTAACAAACTACGGCATTTGCGAGATGTTGAAAGAGTCGCACCTAAGCCTTGGGCACACAACCCACCTGTCGCTGCATGGCTTCTGGAAGATCCTCTACCTAAACCATGGGAATCCTATGAGTCAAACGAGACAGGTTGCCTTGCAACTTTTGTAGGACTCTCTCAACTTCTCCTCTCGCCGCCTCGTCTCCCTGGTTCCTCTGTCGATGTCTAGGAAGCCCTTTCGACCATTGCGGACCCACGTCTGCGTTGCACAAAGTGTCTAGTTAGTACTTAAGCATCATCTAAAAATATTTTTGTTCTATTATACAAAAATATTTAAGAACATTTGATGTACCTATGTCCCCATAGACGGTCCCTGGTGGGAGTGGCATGTATGGATCTCCTTTGAAGTCGATCCCCTCATAGGGATAGTCATCTAGAGTGATGACCTGTTGCTACCAACAGTAGAAGAAATCCTCATTGTAGGGTGTGGGCACCCTACCTCCCCTCTGTCGCCTCATTACCTTGGCCCATCATGCCATGGCTGGATCGCGAGGTTGTCTCAGAAGAATCTCGACTCTATGTCCCAAACCTGGAACCCGCTCGAAGAAGAAACTGCATAAGATAGAGGCAAACCCAAAATTCATCTTTCTCCCCTGTTTTCACTCTGTCAATTGGCTCTTCATATTTTCCAATAGTCAGGTACACCAATCATATAATGTGGGTCTCAAGCATTGTATTGCATAGAACATGAGTGGCCTCGATGCTTGGTGCAACAAGGTCAAACCTATGATCCTGGTCAATACGAGGACAGCAATCTTTTGGCTAAGATAGTTTATCGCTCGGATCGAGAGCTGACTCCCTACCTTCGGAGTCCCTACTACATAGTGGGCGTCGATGTACTCCTTTATTTTCATTCTGCTCCTTGCTCCCCATGATTTGAGGTTTAAAACCTCTCCCCAGTGTGATAATCCAGTCAAAAAGTAGATATCCTCTACTTCAATCCTCAATGGTTGCCCATCGAGGATGAAGCTTTCACTCTCAGGGTCCCAGTAACCCACAAGCATCTCAAGCAACCTCACCTGGGTCCTCATCCCTTTGAGTGCCCAAAATTTATATAAGCCACATCTATTCAAGGCCATTTGGGCCCTCAGATATTGATCCACAGTAGCATCGACCTCCTCATGCTCTCTTTCCCTCCATTCAAGAACCATCCTGCGATAGGAAAGCCAAAATTTGAGTTAGCAACCTTGGAAATCATTATTTGCATGCATGTACATGAGTTGCTTCACTTACAGTCATGTATAGGGTTGGGTATATGCATCATGTAGTTTTCACAGGCGCATATAACTCATCGTATACGCGACCCGATAAAAGACAGCCTACGTACACCGAATTTCACAATTTACGCCCTAAATTACTAAAAATTTGGAACCTAATTTAAAAATTTAATCCACTAGAAATGAAGAGGAAGGGAAGAAGAGTTACCTGGTCCAGAAGATTTCTGATTTTGTTTCCTGACGCTCCTGCAATCACCGGTTGAATCTCGAAGGTATTTTGGTCCAATTTTCACTATTTGGGTAAAAAATCAAAATGGTATAGTAATTTTTGGTTTTGTTACTATTTATAAACAATTTTTACCCACTTTTTATAGTTTTGAGCCATTTTTTCGGCTAATGGACTAATACAAAGGTGGATTGAGTTGGTTTTTGTAGTTTTCACCAGGGATTATTGTGGATTTCAATGTTATGTTGTTCATTCGTCACCACGAGCAGGTATTTTCATTACCCAGCATATAGGATAGGTATCCATTCCATCATGAATTTTTGCATTATCCTATAACTGTCACTTGTTATGCCTTAGGTACGAACCCATTTGTTGCGACACAGAACCTTCCATCTACTATAAGTAGTGTCATTATCAAGTGGTAGAGACTTACCGAACATGGGTTTCCTTGTTAGATCCTCTGCTTCATTTGGTGCCCATGCAGATTTTTTCCATAGGACCGGGAGTCCCTCATAGTTAGTACATGAATTTATGTTGAGCCTCATTTCTCACTCACAAAAGTGTTGCCTTATACCCCGAGGACTCCCAAGCGAGTTTAATTTAAGCTCTTTTCCGACTCATTCAAAAAATGAAAAGATTGTCGAGTGATTCGTCCCTTTCACACCCGTTAAATTGGACTTGAAAGTTCGTGAGTCTTAGTTAATCTCTTTTCAGACTCATTTACAAAAAGTGAAAAGATTGCCAAGTGAACTTGTCTCTTTCACACTCGTAAATTGGATTTGAAAGGACGTCTATTTGGCACAAGTTTATCCCTTTTTCACACCAACTAGACTAAAAGACATAAAAAAGGACATTTTTTGGCGTTAAGTTGTGATTGCATCTCATTCCCTTGCTTGAAGTATTGAGCCTATAGTCAGTTCTCGCTTTGCGTTATAAACTGTTTGCCTCAGCAGTTTTTGCATCCTCAACCAAGCAGAGCCTCATTTTTATCCTTCGCAATTTGACACCCTATACCTAGGAGGGAACATTCCCCCGAGTGTCCATCTCCCACATGCATCTCCTTGCATTGAGCATAGGTATGTTCCACTGCTGGAACTAGTTTTGCTTACTTGTGACACTTGTTTCTTCCTCTGTATCATAGCATTCATTTGTCTATGAAAAAACAAAAAAAGACGGGCGGAAAGGGAGTCTTATCTTATATTGATAGCAGTCATGTCGCCTTTTAACAGAGCACAAAGTTATTTGAGTCCATTTATCATCATAATTTTGGGATTAGCATGGCCTTAGGAAGTTGAGCTCGCCACATAGTCTTCTCTACCGATTGGTTACTCTTCCAGTCCCTATAGAGAGTTTTATTGATGCCTCCTGCATCTCATGGTTTCATCATTGGGTCTATAATTTCGGAGTCCTCCATATGTCTCATGCTCTTGTTCAAAGGAATTCTATCAACCTGTGTCAGCCACTCCTCAGAACTCTTGACTTTACATGTCATCCATACCCTCCGTTTGTCTTATAATCACGTGATATTTTAGTCCTATAATGCACCCTAGCCCTACTTCCATCATTGGTAGGTAACCTTGATCCCAACGGTCGACACTTCATCATTGGTAGTTGACTAGGTGGTTTCCCTTGTGTTCGATGGTAAGACATCTATTCACACATTGGTATTCGTGCAGTGTCTTGGATTCCATTAGCCTTATTGGTGGTTTCCTCGCCTTTGTCAACAATTTTCATCATTGGTTGTTATTCAGAGGGTCTTTTTCGTGTACCGCTTGCACTTGGCACACACAAAATACCTTCAGGGTGTTTGGTTCATGAACATGTTCTTCGTATGATTTCCACCAAATCATGAAGCTCCTGCTTTGTACCTCGTACTGAATGATGAGAGATGCCTTAATGCTCTCCTTTCAATGGGTCTCCTTCCATCAACTTCAGCTCATCTATTATGGAAACGGGACCTAGAGTCTTATGAGTAACTCGAGGCTTGCAGTCATCAGTGGCAGGTTCTCTCGCCATCGACAGTTGGGAATACATCAATGTCTCTTGATCGATGGATTCTTCAGGTGTTTGACACCGGATCCTTTATTCACACTTGTAAGAATGTACTCGATGCCTTGATACCTACTTTCAATATCGGTAGGTTGTCTCACATTTTTTAATGGTATACCTCAATGACCGGTAATCAAACGATGTCTCGTTGTGTTCGACCTCAACTCCTTTATTCACATGATGTAGACTTGCACCCTTGGCGGATTGTGTAGAAGACTTGAAGACATCACTATGTAGTCGCAACTTTATTGAGTTGTTGCTTATTTTTCACTGGACCAATACCTACATGACTTCAGTAATCATGGGAGATCAGATTGTACTCCTTTGTATACAGATATCTTCAGATTGGTTTTGAGACTGGTTCTATTGGGCCTTGTTCGTGACTGTGACATATTTTGGCATGTAATCGCATTTGTATTTTCCTATTCATGGCCATGGACACTTGTTTGGTATATTTTCATATGGATCTTCAGTGTAAGTTGATTGGCAACATGTATGCAAAGTCAATGCAGAATGTAATGAGAAACTAGTTCGTCCAGTTGGTTCCCCGTCACTCCACTTTTGGGTTGTTTATAATGTATTTCGGCCATCGCAGATATTCCTATGACCTCACACATTAGGGGGAATTTTTTATAGCAATATTTGCCTCACCCTATGAAATCTTGCAAAGAAGGCCTTATTCCATCTCCCTATGCAGACTTATCATCCCTGTTTGTAAAATCCAGAGCCAAAAATACATATTTTTCCACATGTACGCATCTTTCTTACTATACAGCATGCGTATACGCAGGCTGCTCCACTACAGTTCGCATACATCAAGATTTGTGTCAGAAAATGAAAATTGATGTCTGGTATCCATGTCACGACAAGAGATCTATGATCCTTGGCCTTCCATATACTGGAAACGTTCTGACTCGGCCCTTCAGTTCCATTTTGAAGGCTATAAATGGGCCAATTCCAAGCTATGGAAAGAGGAGAAAGAATTCAACTTTCAGAGCAAAGTTACTCTGGAGAAATTATTTACTTCATATTGATTTTGCATCCCTTTGTCCTTTAAGTTTGAACATTGTGTCCAGCCCCCAAGATCTTCCTTTATTTATTGAGAACCCCATTGTTTCTCTCCTATGAGCTTGCCTTTGGTGGAGGATTGAAGTGGTGGAGGCCCAGCTGGAAGGAACTTAGTTTCTCGGTTCTGAACCATGTCGACACGGAAGTCTGTAACATTTTCACTTCTGTTGATCATATATTAATAGAAATACTCTTTTCCCATCCAATTGATATCTTGCAAATATTTGAATTATTATTCCATGGGCTTATTTGTCATGTTTATTAATGGATTATGCTATTGAATGTGATAACATCATTTATTATCACCATATGCTTTCTTTGCTTGGTTGTTGAGGACTAGTTGCAGGTATATTGCTTTGGTTCAAGTGCTCAATTGTGGACTTCATCAAACGTCTGGACGAGGTAGGCATTTTATATTGTCTTGATAGCATATTTGTTTTCATAGTATACTTGAGAAGAGAGTTGATTTATGTAGCCATTTTCGTCTGTTGTGGTTTACCCTAGCCATAGAGAGATTTTCCTTGTAACAGTAATAGAATATCATGATATGGAAGAACCATGGATACCTGTTGATTCATCCTGAGAGATGAATACCAAGAAGAGAACACCATCTTGGGCTCGGGGAATCATTCAAGATGCATAAAAGTATGGTGCTCTAGATGGATCCTTCAGATAAAGCAAGAGGCCACAACCTTACTCTAGCTATGTGTCATTGTTTAGTGACATCATTGATGCAGAGCCTACCATTTATGAAGAGGATTCAAAGAAGAAATAATGGAAGGATGCCATGGTTGAAGAGTACCATTCCATTGTAAAGAATTATGTTTGGGATGTGATTCCAAGACTGAAAGAGAAGACAGTTGTAAGTTCCAAGTGGATTTACAAGACGAAGAATTCAACAGATGGAAGTATCGAGAAGTACAAGGCAAGATTTGTGCCATGTGGTTTCTCCCAGAAAGAAGCAATAGATTATGAGCAGACATTTTCACATGTGTCTAGATACACTTCAATTAG
>JZKD02S0329628.1:0-19363 GCA_000966675.3 Picea glauca | reverse complement strand
TTTATGCTTCATCTTGTTTTGCACAGTTTCTTTTGTTATGTTGCTCCCCCTTAGACTGTGCTTTCTCTTGTAATTTTCTGAATTATCTTCCCCTATGAATGTACCATCCTTCCTTGCTGTAATTTTTGAGCCTTCTATGATTTGCGGTTACTCTTCTCTTTTGATGGTGTTTATTCATGAAACTTTCATCAAATCTCTTGTATTTCCACCTTAGTTTCGAGGTCTTCCTCATTTTACATATTTGATAATCAATTGTTAGAATAGAGAGGATTATCTTTCAAATCCTTGACATACAAGACATCTTATGTTTCTTCATTCACTGTCAACATATGATGTTGATTCACATTCTTCCTTATTTTGATCTTTTTATTTCCTCCTCCGTAATTTTGTGCTTTTGTCTTCATATTTGAATTGGGTATTCACTTTCTCACTATTTATGATTTTTTTTTTACAGTACTTTTCTATGTGACCATAGTTGTGGCATTTGTAACATTCAACATTGCAGTGTATGGGAGAAAAAGAGTTGCAGTCTCTATTAGTTGACCCATGAACACTTCTACTATGGTGAAATCTTTTTCTTCCATTTCTAAAGTGATCATTTCTTCCATAACTTATATAGTTTATTTTTTTATGCCTGGAATTGTTGTAAGAAAAACAATAACCAGAAAAGAAACTTTGATACCTGGTAGTAAATTTTCTCCTTGGAGGCACAACTCTTCTTAGCTCATTCCTATCAGACCTTGGATGGTTGTACTTTATTTCCATGTTGTTATCTTCACTTCAATTGGGGATTTTAAGATTGATTTCATCCTTCACCTTAATTTACTTGGAGCTTTCATTCTCTTTAAGAGTGTTTTGATTATTGTCATAACCTAGACCTTTCTTGATCAAGGGTGACCTTTGATAGTTGAGAATTTCATCTAAGACTGCAGCACTCTTTTTAAACTTCATATTTTTATTTAGCTATGTAAATGTATTTTCTAATTCTTCTCTTAGAGAGGTAATTTATACTTCATATTTTTCATGCTTTTCTTCCTTTTCTTCTAGCTGAGTGTTTAGTTCAATGATGGTCATTTCTGATTTTTTAATACCATGTGACATTTCTTCTTTTGAATTTTGATTTTCTTCTTGATATTTTTGTTGTTGTTTCTTTAGAGACCGGTTCTCTCTTCTAAGCTTGTATATTTCTTCCAGAGCACTAATGAGTTCTCCTTCCATGTCAACCATTGCCTCACATTCCTCTGTGTCACTCTACTCTTGTTCAGAACTATGATGTGCAAATGCCATGAAATTTTTTTCATCTAAGCTTGCATCAGATTCATATCCTTCTTCAACATTTGAGGAGCTACTACTATCCTCTTTTGAGTAAAAAAAAATCTTCTTAAAAACCCTTTTCTTGTTGTTCTTCCTAGACATATTCTTGTCTTTTTCTTCTTCTTCATTAGTGTTGTTTTCTTTTGTATGGAAATTTAGATGCAAAATGAACTAATTTACCACAATTAAAACATTTGAATGGTAACATACCTTTATATTTTCCAAAGCCCCTTTGTAGCTTTCTCACAAAGTTGGCTTCTTCTTCATCTAAGTTTTGGTTAGAGTAGTTTTGATATTGATGTTCTTATGATTTGGTTGATGCCTTGAAAGTTGCTTCTTTNATGAGGACACCAATCCTCTCCCTTGCATCACTCTTCTTCCTTGAATTAAATAAGTTATTCAATGTTTGATCAATCACACAACCTCATATTTTTTATCTCTACTCTTCATAGACAACACAATTGATATCATCTTTACCATTCATGTAGTTGATATTATTGTAGATCTTTTATTCCTGTAGATATACTTTTCCTATAATCTAATATTCATGTAAATTTGTTTTTCCTGTAGATCTACTTTTCCTATAGATATTAAGACTGTAGCAACTATTTATGTAGATCTGCTTTTCTTATAGATCTACTTTTCATGTAGACTATTATTCCTATAGATATCCTTTTCATGTAGATGTTAATCCTACAAATATGTTTTTCCTATAGCTCCTAATCCTACATATTTTTTTTTCTCGTAGTTGTTAATCCTACATATCTATTTTTCCTATAGTTTCTAATTCTATAGATCTATTTTTTCTGTAGATGCTAATCCTACATATATGTTTTTTCCTATAGTTGTTAATCCTACAAATCTGTTTTTCCTGTAGATTATAATCCTGCAGATCTTTTTTCCTGTAGCTACTAATCCTACATTTTTTTTTTCCTGTAGCTGCTAATCCTCCAGGTTGATTTTTCTCGTAGATGATATTCCTGTAAAAGTTATTTCTGAATCTGATTCCTCTAACTGTTGTTATGTTTGAATATGGCAATTAAATATTCATGCTCTCAAATATTCTCACAACATATAGGTTTCACAAACTCTTCAAGGCTCCCAAAACAAATTCATTCCATACCTCACATCATTGCATAATTACTTCATTATAGTCAAGAATAATATTTATTTAGGGTTAAATCACATACCTTTAGTATTTCAATATAGATTTAGAAACCCTTCTGCAGTCTCATTTCCAGCTCTCTAATCTTCAATATAGTTGCTCTCTTTCTTTTGACCACTCTTGTTCCTTTGATATGGTCCTTGGCCCTAACTGAGATCAACTTCCACTTATTCATACTTCACACTCACATCTACTCTTCAATTTGATAAAATATTTATACAAGTTTTCACAATGTTTTTCTACCCATAGAAAGATCAAAACTATGATATAAGCCCGTAATATTTTTCTTGCCCATGTCAAGACCTTGACCACGTTAAGATACTTTCATATTTCCTTCCATAAAAAAATACTTGTTGTGTGAATTCATTATTATCGAAATCCCAAGTTCATGCAGTCAACACATTATTATTGGAATTTCAGTTATTATCATAATCCTGAATTCTTGTAGTTTAACAGTTATTACCGAAATCCCAAATTCCTGTAGTTAGCACGTTATTACTAGAATTTCAGTTATTATCGTAATCCAGAGTTCATGTAGTTCAAAATTTATTACATGAATCCCAAATTCTTGTAGACAAACATGTTGGAGATGCACATAATGGCAGTTGCACTACATCATGCAATCAATGACCTCAATAGCACCTCATCAATGCTTCCACATCAATAGTCACTTTGACATCAATGACACATCATTGTCACACCTGAATCCACTTTGACATCAATCACAACACTTTCTCAACAAACATAGTGTTGTGGCAAATGCCCTTTCAAGGAAAGAAGAAGAAACAAAAGGTTCATTATGTGTTATTTATATTATGCAATCGGATTGGGTGGAAGAAGCAACAATAGAATGGAAGCAATATCAAGAGGTATGTAAGATCATTCAACAACTATAGGAGAACCCCATTTCATTAGATAATTTGGTATGGAAGAATGGTTTGCTATGGTATCATGATCGCCTATATTTGTGTAAGAATTCCCAACTCAAACAAAAGGTCCTTATATAATTTCACACTTCTGCTATAGGACATTCAAGATTCTTGAAAACATACCATGTGATCAAGGATTTTTTTATGAGAAGGTCTTTAAAATGATGTTCAAAAGTTTGTGTCTAAATGTTTGGTATGCCAACATAATAAGAGAGAAAATCAACACATCGAGTCTCCTACAACCATTATCTATACCAAGTCAATGTTGGGAAGAAGTTTCATTGGATTTTATTACAATTTTACCCAAATCCGAAGGAAATACTGTCATCATGGTAGTAGTGGATTGACTGAAAAAGTATGCCCATTTTTTCTTTCTTTGTCATCATTTTAAAGGAAGTAAAGTAACCATAACATTCATGGAAACAATTCAAAAGCTACTTGGAGTCCCCGAGATTATTATGAGTAATAGAGATCCAATTTTCACTACAAATTTTTGGACTAGATTATTTTCTTGTTTGGGTGCTCAATTGGCCCACATCTCATCTTACCACCCTCAATCTGATGGGTAAACTAAAATTGTGAATACATTTCTAGAAGGATATCTTTGTTGCTTTGCATCCGATAAACATACACAATGGGTTAAGTGGTTTCTTTTGGCAAACTGGTTCCCTTTCATACTTCATAAAAAAATGTCCCCATTTTAGGCAATTTATGGGTATCAGCCTCCATCCATTACATCATTCTTGAAAGGTAATACAAATGTTCAAGTAGTGGAGGACCACATAGGGAACCAACAATAGGTTCTCAAACTATTCAAGTTCAACTTGTTTATGGCACAAAATAGGAGAAAACAATGAGCAGATCAACATCGTAGTGAATGGAAATTTGAAGTGGGGGATTGGGTATTTCTGAGGCTATAATTATATAAATATATGTCCCTCAAGCAACAAAAGAAGGACAATAAATTAACACCCAAATATGGTGTCTTATATAAGGTTTTGAAAAGGATTGGAAGTATGGATTACAAATTGGAGTGTCCTCCATCTTCATGTGTACATCCAGTCTTCCATATTTCTTGCTTAAAGAAGGTAATCGAAAACAATATCCCGGTCCATACTATTTTACCAAAGATTAATGAAGAAGGGAAAATCATACTAGAACCATAAACAATTCTTGAAACAATTATTAATTATGTGAGAAATCGATCAATTACAAAATACCTTGTCAAATGGACGAACCTACATGTGGAAGAGGCAACATGGGAAGATGATTTCTTCATGCAGAAACACCCACAGTTAGTCAACTATTGAGGAAAACACTTATTTGAAGAGGAGGGGCATGTTAAGACCTAGAAAAATCCCTATGTTATATGTAAAACCCCTTATTAAGCCCTAGATATTGAATTATTACATTTATAATGTTATAATTGTATGTCGGCTAGAACCATTCATTGTAACCTTTGTCTCCTATATATATACCAAGGAGACCTAGTCTTAGGATCATCTCATCTCATCTCATATTGTATTTTGAATTAGATATATTGTAAAAGAAGGTTTCTCCCTCGAAGTGGACTGTATTCATTTACATTTTATCATTTGTTTAGGCATTGGATCATAGCAATCACTTATTTGTAGTCATTCGATATTATGATTAAGTACTAGAAAGGACCCATAAATAAAATTACATTTTTCCTTTTGCGATCACTATTAGTGACATTGATAGTGTTTTTTCAATTTCAATAGTTTACATTCAATACTTTCAAGGAATCATATGTGTAGAGTCTATATTTCATCTATATGTATGTAGTCTTATAGAACTACATGGAAACCCCAACTATATGAAGAGTTCCACAACTCCAACATCTATATGAAGAGTTCCACAACTCCAACTAAATGCATGATTATATATATTAGTATATGTGTTCCTCGTAATTATTAAATACTTCAGTGGTGAAAAGTATATTGTTCAAAAATACCATGACCATTTGGTTCTAAGAAGATGACCACAAATTCACAGATGTATTTATTTTTCTGAGAATGTCACAAATGGTGGATAATTTTATAGGAAGTTTCCCTTCTATAGCATATCAATGCAAATAAATTGGAATTTGGGAAATTATATCCCACTTCTAGTCCCAAATAGACCATATATGTCAACGTAATGGACTTCCTTAGAGGTTTACAAACCACACATAGGATCAATGACTATCTATTAGTAGTTCTGGATCACTTAAAAAAATGTTTGTCATGATACCTTTTAAGAAAATGGTTTCAACATAGCATGCACACACTTATTCTTTGAATGATTATGGGTGCACTTTACCTTTTAAGAAAATGGTTTCAACATAGCATGCACACACTTATTCTTTGAATGATTATGGGTGCACTTTTTTCTATTGCCATTAATCATGTTTGACCATGATAATATATTTCTTGACTACTTTTGACAAGTGTTGCAAGGATTGATGGAAAAAAATCTAAATAGGAATGATACCTTCCATCCACATACAAATAGGAGAAAAAAGGTGGTAAATCACACCATAGTTCAATTGTTATGTATTTTCAGTAAAATAACATCCAAATATATGGGATGCTAGCATCCCCTATGTGTAGCACAACCAGAATCACACCATGCAATAATATTTTGATTCATGCCTTAGTTCCCATTGAAGGATCCATTAGAAATTTTAGATCCTATTCTTGAGGCATGAATGACAAATGTTGAATTGACTAAACACACATGGGCTATTCAAATGATTCATTGGATTCATTAGATTCATTGACAATATAAAAATATTCATGATCAAGTTTAAGAAACTTTGTAGAAGAGTAAGTAGAACCACAAGGGAAATAATGATTATTGTTTCACAAATTCTAATTTTTTCGCAACAAACAAGTCTAGGTTCATCTTTAAAAAGAGTGATTTAAGAAAAAAGGACATAAAATTTAGACACTCGTATATGGTCCTAATACCATCATTGATCCAATTGGAGAGAATGTGTTCAAGTTGGATCTACAAGTTTTCATAGGTATTCATCTAGTGTTCAACTTGGATTTCTTGAAGCTTTGTGAGCCACTAATGCTAGAAAATGGCGAGGAAGGACCTATTGTGTTTATCCTTGAAGAACATATCACTCAAGATGGCATGGAATTGGAATAACATATAATTCTATAGTGAAGAGTGAACAACTAGACAAGGACCCTTAAAAGTTTATTATAATGGGATAAAAGTACAACTGTCCCATGTTAGGAAATAATACAACTTATAGCATATCAAAGAAAAGTTTACTAGCACAATTGTTCAAGACCAACAACTCCTAGGGATTCTTTGACACCAAATTGTGTATTTGGGAAAAATGACATGTTATATTCCGAGTCAATCACAATAGTAGAATTAGAGTTATTGACAATTTTTTCTAGTTTTGGTGAAGCAACTAGTTTGCATCCCAACAATCATTTTATACACTCCATGGGTTGTGGTATTATAGTGATTTTATAGTTCTAAGACTAACTTGACTCCTCCTTATGGAATATCCCACATTTTCTTTCTCATACCCTTCACATTTTTTAAATTCACCCTCTTGACACATTACGAATATGGTTCACCACTTACACTTATCAACAAATTAAAGACTTGTTTATCAAAATAAGTGAAATTTATTTTCCCTCATCACCTAAGGAACACTTTATTCCTTAATCAAACTATAAGAAGAATAGGAACTTGTGAGTAAGTTTCCACCTCTCTCTTTGTTTCTTAAACATCACTCCATATATAAGGTGTAACACACCCAACCCCCTAATCATTATTAGGATGGTGGGGTGTACAAAATTACACTTTTTTCTCTTACTTATTTCTTCGACCACAACACCTTGC
The DNA here is from genome assembly GCA_000966675.3 of Picea glauca. Lineage (NCBI taxonomy): Eukaryota > Viridiplantae > Streptophyta > Pinopsida > Pinales > Pinaceae > Picea > Picea glauca. Next base: position 12,082 of record JZKD02S0329628.1, on the reverse strand, counting down.
TTGAATTATGAGCTCACCAGTGTAGTATTGTCTCCAAGAGCTTTCCAACAACTATATTTATGCTCAAAACTAAGCTTTGAACGGAAATATATTCCCTTTACAAGTTCCTATCCATTTTCCAAATGATGATGTCAACGTGTCCACATGGCCTCCACATGGACCACTCCACATGTGCTAGCCAACATCACCAATCCACTATCATCCATGTGGACCTACCTCACACCTACCAGCTGATGTTTCCTACTGCTATACTATCAGGAAAAGGCCTTAAGGCCCCACCTTCGGGCTTCCATATCCTACAACACTATTGAGCTTCTCCTTTCAAAGAATTTCCATTAGAATATCCAATTGAATTTATTATCGAATCTTTCCACAGTCCAAAGACCACAACATTATTGGGCTCTCCTTTGCGAGTTCCCTCCATCAAAATGCACATTTAACATTGTCTCAATATTTTTCTAAAGTTTGTGGCCCGCAAGGTTGTCAAAATTTCTCTATAGAGCTTGTTGTTCAAGAAATCATCCTAAACGAAATTCTCCCATCAACAACCTTCTAGCCTATCGTGATCTTCTCCATCAAGATCACACTCCCGGGATGTCAACTTAGCATGCAAACCAATTTATTCAGTGGTTTGAAGCCCACAACCTTATCGGTCTTGTTCCTTCAAGTTCACTTCTTTGGAAATACTTCCAAACCATCAGTCCCCCATGAATGGTCAAGATCAAATATCGATGCCTGACGGATGGTCAAAATTTTATCTTAACATTCAATTGAATTCTCCCTCGACCCTTTTCTAATGAAAAATCCACAGGTCCCACCTGTACCCGACTACCACTTGTCANAGCACGGTTCCTCCACATCGTTTTGCAACCTGCTAGGCTAATAAAAAATTTAGGGAATTTTTCCTCGTCATTCCATTTCAAGGATTCTAAGAGGGAAATAAGAATACTAACTATGTGTATTCCTCTAGAAATCACTCTCTACTCACATGAAACTCCTTCCAATTTGTCGGGTTGATGGCCTTAGTTTCCAGGTTACTCATACATGCATTTAACAAGAATTATCCAACACAAAATTGGCCATCACAAAGGAATTTAAACTATCATGCATTCAACCATCATGCTCATAAATTCATACATTTCTTTCAAGTGCACAAGCCTGCACATTTACATAGCTTATAAACATAAAATAAATACAAGGAGAAACGTATATGTATGAGTTGTCGACCAACCAACTAATTGAGAGTGAGATATTTTCCACCCAACCATAAGCTTTATTGCACAATCACTTTCAATAGCAGTCCACCCATGTTCTAGGGCATGATACCACCATGGGACATTTAGTCTTTCGGAGCAATAATTCACAATGTGAAGGTCTTCTCCTTCACAACAAAAACTGGCAATTTTCCCTTTTCACCCACCATGTTACACACCAAATTCCCACACTACCAAATGTGGATTTATCACACTTTAGTGAGGGAGAATTTTTCATAATCCCTAGACACGTTAGGAGATAAATTTATCATATGAAGGTCAAAATACTATGTGCAAATGTATTATTCATTTTTATTGAAAAAAGGAAATTGATTTAGTGTGAGAATCCACCTCACATTTAGCTTCCCAATCTCAAGGAGAAGTTGAGAATCTCATGGATAGTTGAGAGATTTTCTCAAACCAATATCCTAATTTAATGGATCTTGAGAGATATTTCCTTCCTAAAATACTTAAGAGATATTTTCTTGCTAAAATCCTTGAGAGACATTTTCTCCCTAAAAATATTGGAGATTCCAATTTAGTGGATATCGTGAGTGATCTTCTCCATGGTGGTTAAGCCTCAAAATCCTATATAATGAGTGCATTCCAAGTTGAAAGGGAGGAGAACCCATAAGGACTTCATCATTCTTATCTTAATACATTCAAGAGTGGGGTTGGAAAGGAGAAGTGTGGAGGAAGATATGCATCGCAACAAGGTGATTGTAAGGTTGACCCTTTGTTTCTCATTAATATAATCTTGGCCTATTCCCATAATTCCTCCTCTTTTAAGTTTATATATGAATATCATGCTTGTTTCATGTAGTTAGATTTTCTTTTATCTAACCTTGTACAAGTAGTAGAAGAGGAAGATATTTTTGTTGGAGTGCATGGAGATCGTGATCGAGCTAGGATTGGATCCAACGCTAGAGCAACAAGGAACAATAAGGACAACCTCCGAAAAAAGTGCACTCACTTTTCCTTTCTCTCTTCTTGTTTTCATGTGTGAATAGACAGGATCAAGGGATGTTAGTGTCCACTTGCATTATTATGTCTTAGCTGAAGAAAACCTAGCTAATGGCAGCTTAAACTGTCTGCAAGGTACATTTCTCACAACAGAACTTGGCGACTCCACTGGGAACGATTGTTTCCTTGGTTGTTAGCCTCTTTTTTCTTATGATTTCTTGATGAATGCTTGGTTTCTGAAGTATTTTGGATTTTTATCTTCACTAGCTAGCTTACGAAATCCTTGATTAGCTTCATGTTGAGTCTGGGCTAATTTTCAGTTGTCCTAGAGCACTTTTCAGTAGTGACACTCCCCCCTAGTTCCTTATAGAGCATCATTGATGCTCCCTGGAAGTGTATTTGGGAGAGTCACTCTTGCAGTAGCACTCTGTCCCCTTAGTGACATGAGCGTCACCCGTGTTTATGCATTGATTTTTGGTCTTTGTCTTCTTTGTTTCTAGGCTCTTTGACTCAGAGTTATGACCTCAATTTCTTATTGGATTGCTTGGGATTTTCTTTGATTGAGAAGGTTGTTCATATCACACTTTTTTCTTTTGGTAATCTATTGTCTTGGATCAAGTTGTGAAAAGGTCATAAGCCCTTCAAGGTTAATTTAAATCCTTGGATATAGCTTTGACTATTAGTAGCTCTGGTCTTGGTTATTATATAATCATCAAACTTCTATCTTTTACACACTAAGAACTTTCTTTTATTTGTTAGTTTTTAAAGTTTATTTCATTAACTTGGAGACATATAGTGCATCAAGCCCTGCCATTTCAATTTTTTTTTTGGAAATTGTTGATCCACTAAGTCAATTCTGAATCTTTTAGGGTTTGTTGCAACATCAATTGATCACAAATATGTTGATTTTAAATTATTTTTAAGAGTGATTGCTTTATTGATTGAATTAGTGTGAAAAACCATTTTCGTGTTTGATTCCCTCGAGCTTGTGAATGTATCTGTTTGAATTTTATTTCTGCCTCGTGTTCATTTCTATATCAGCTTTGAACTCTTTCTTTTCATTTGAAAATAAAGAAGCATTAAGAAGATGCATTTAATTGTATTGCATATTAGGTCAAACAAAGAGAAATTTATTGCATTCTAGTGTGTAGGTGAAACGTTTTGAGCTTGCATTTTAAGAGTGAAAAATTGTATGGTTTTTTGCATTTTTGAGCTTTTATTCTTAAAAACGATTCCCCCTCGTGGCCTGGGGAGCCATGAATCGTGTATCCTATAATTTCTTGGACACATTTTGCATTCAAAAAGTAATTTATGTTTCTTGCATTGAAAGTTGTAATTGTTTCTCTGCTTGAAACCTCTTGCTCCTTTCTATAAATAGCCTTCATTGAAACTTAAAGATTGCACTGCATTCATATTTTATTTGAAGTATTCTTGGAGTCAAGTGTCACACGTCATAGTAAAGTTGCATACTCAATCCCTTTTGAGAAACAAACAACCATAAAAGGAACAAGCACATAATCTAAAATCAACTAGACCCTTTCTTTATTAGAAAATGATCACAAGTGATTTTAGGGCCTTAGTTGTAGGGTGGAGAGTAAATTATCCAAGGCCAATTAAACAAGATTGTAGAATACTAGAGAATGTTGAATTCCAAGTCGTAACAAATAGAATTTTTCAGGAGAGCTCCTCTTACACGGGAGTTAAGCACGAGGTCATGCGAAGCGACGGTTTGAGATCTCCCCTATTCCATTTTCCTAGTGGTACTACAACAAGTTTGGAGCTTTGAAGAGTGGTAGGTCCTTCGGGTGAAACCACTTCCTCTTATTCTTTGGGTCGTGGATTTGTGTCCATCATTCCCATTTCCATTTTCTTAGTCTTGATTGTTGACTTGTTACCCGCCTGACCATTCGTTGTGAAATTGGTAAACATAGTTGCTTTTACTAGGATTCTACACGAGTGACTACAAGGGGGGTTCCTTGTTCAGAAGGTTACTTGTGGTACCTAAGGAAAACATTGCATCACACTCTCAGTACCTCTAGAGGGTGGCCCTGCGAAGTGAGGGTTACTTGCACCGGGAAGGGTTGTTATGTGGAGGTCGAGGTAACCGCTTTTTATATATTCGTTGATGGCCTCATCTCCCGTCTCCGGAAGATCCCTACTTCCTTTGTTTGTTTTATCTTATCTTATAGGAAATTTCATAGTGTGTGCTCTTTGATTTAGCACACCCTAGGTTGAGTCTGTGTCTATGGCATTAGTTCCAGAAACTACCAACTAAGGGACCCCTTGTCCCATGGAACCTTTTATTTTTCCTTCTTTTGGAAATGTTGGTCCTCCTTATATTGCTACATTTAGTCTTCCAGGATTCAATATTGGGTTACCGATGTGGTTGTTTTCCACTCCAATGATTCCAAATGTTCATGGTACTTTGTATGCAATCCCTCCACCTAAAGAACATCAAATTCATGTTGACCATTCGCCTTCTTCACCTGTTAGGTCTTCTTCCCTTTCTTCTTCCTTGCCCAGTAAAATCTTTGAAGCTAGTAACCAGATGGATAAGAAGAAGAAGAAGAAATGGAATATTAAGAAGAAGAAAAATAAACAAGGGGCCAAGTTTCCAACCACTACAGGTAATGTTGTAGACAATCAACCTGTTGGGGTCCTATAATCATAGGTAACTCGATTCTTCAATTGCTTATTTGGTGTTTCTCTTGTGATGAAGACATCTCACTTATTGGGCTCGGTTGATTCCATTTCCCCCTCCATCCATTTCACCCGATCCTCCATCACCCTCCTACATCCTTCATCCACCGTTGTGTTTTTTAGTCCCTCACCCTTCACTTCTTCACCCCTTCACCAATCTTATCGTTGCATAAACAAACTTAGGATAAAAAAACGTTAGATGAATAAAGTTAGATTAGACTTATTAATAATAAATTAATTAATTAATTAATGATTAATAATTAAGTTAGTTTGTTAATAATTAGGCTAGTTTATTAGAATAAACATTAATCAAAAATAAAATATATAACAAATACAAAACAATTTAAAATTTAAACAAAAAAACAAAAATAAAATAAATCATAAATAAAAACAAAATACACTATAACATAAAACATATAAAACAATAATAATAATAATAAAACCATATATTAAAACACAATAAACAAAACTTATTACAAAAAAAAAAAAAAGTTATATCCTAAGTCTACACCCACTACATTTCCTTCGTACAACTCAGACTGCCCCCCACCCCCTAGTCACGTCACATCAACACCAAGGGGTACGAGTTAGTGATATTGGGAGGGAGACTTGTCACCAAATGGTGAACTCGGATCCCCCCTCCCAATACCACTTACCACCTCAGGGGGGTCCGAGTAAACCACTCTGCCCCTCCAAAACCGCTTTTCCCAAATAAAACCGTTTTTTGCCAATTTTACCTGTTCGACTTCCAGGAAGGATTCTGGGAAAACGAAGATGGGTTTTCAAAATCTTAGAAATTTTCTTGTTAAGAACGGGCTGAAGAACAAAAACATCTCCCTTGTTTTACACAGGTGTTAGGAGCAGGGAGAATCGAAGCCATCTTTCAGCTCCATTTTTCAGTCTTTCGTTTTTACCTGTTTCAGCCCTAATTTTGCAGGAGTTGTTTCGGCGAGCTGGAGATGAATTTGGCAAAACCAAAAAGGGATTTTGTCCAAAACATGCTCATATACAGTAACCTATTTTATTTTATACACAGGTGTCACCATTGAGGAGAAACAAATGTCTGATTTGACCCCTTTTTTCAGCATTTCGGCCCGTCTTTCATGGCGGACAGTTCAAGATTTTCAGGGATTTTATTTCTATTTTTCGCCGAGGTGGTTGAATTCAACCTCCTGAGCCTGGGAGAGTCTGTTCTATATATTGTAACAAGTCAAATGTACAAGGGGGATTTTGGTAAGAGGAGAAAATCCCATCCTGAAAATGTTCTCATTGAGTTTCAAGTGACTGTTTGCAAAGTAATACAATACTAGTTGTTCAGGATTCATGTGGTGTCTGAAATGGTGAAGTTTTCTCCTGTTTTTTATGTATTTTTCCGTTGTTTATATTTCTTTGTATTTATGAGATTCTAATTGTAAAGCAGAAGGTGATGAATAGGATTTTTTATTTAGAGCACCCTATTCTTGCTGTTTACAATCTGTATGTTTTCCACTAGGGACAGATTGAGGAATTCTTAATTACTCCTGTGTCTCTACCTAGCCTTACATTCTCTTCTATTTCATAATCCTTTTAAAATTCCAAGATCCATAGTAGTACATCTAGCTTGTCATGTTTCACTCATGCTTGATACTTTTCCAAATTGATCACCCAAGCCTTTTGACTCCATTGCCCATGGCCCGTTCCCTTGCTTTCCCCACCAAACCAATTCAAAAATCCAAACTCTAAACCCATTAGCTAGCCTAATATCTATTCAAACAAAGCTAGATCAGATAGAGAGAGCCCTCTCTGAGTCTTGGAGGGCTAGATCCAAGACTCCAAGTGGTTTGATGTTACCTTTGTGATTGCCTCCACAGCCTTGGGCAAATTACATAGTGCTAACATAATGGGAACCATACTGGGGAACTTTCTCCAGTTGTGCACTTCAAGTTCCATATCTGATTACTGATGGTGGACAATGTCTAGACACAAGAAGGTTGAAATCTTTCACTTGGTGACTCCAATCAGCTCCAGATAGTGCCAACTCAAAGACTCCACTGGAGGAAGAACCTAAAATATGACCAAGCATTCTAGAAGGACCAGGTATTCAAGCTCAAATTGTATTCAAGACATTTTTGGTTTTATCTATAATTATGTTCTATCTTATTCTAATCCTAGTCAAGAGTACATCGTTGAAGTTTACATTGAGCATTTGCAAATTGATGAGCCTCAAGAGACTAAACCCCAAGTTATGGATCATGTATCTACTCATACACTTGTGCACATCCCAGATGCACTTGTAGAAAACCCAATGAGACATGAGCCTCGTGCTTTATCTCCTGTCGTTGTTGAAATTCCAAATAGATACAAGCCTCTAGATTTGCCTCCTATTCTCCATGACCTCCCTGCCAATTACATCAATAATCTGCCCAGGTTTGATGGAGAAAATGTGAATATCACTGTTGAAAAGCATATCCAAAGTCTTGAGAATTTTCTTGATCCGTTTGAGGTGGAAGATGATGATGTCTGCATCAGAATGTTTGCCCTATCATTGCAAGGTAAAGTTAAAAATTGGTCTAAGAATCTTCCAGCTGCAAGCATGGACAATTTTCATCAATTTTCGCAAGTTTTCTTGGATAGATGAGTGATCATGAGAAATGTCTTTCTCATCCTACAAGAGTATGACCATTTGAAAAGGCAGTCAGGGAATACAGTACATCAGTTTTCAGCAAGGTTCAATAAGGTGTAACATGCAATGCCTGTTGATATAAGGCCACCCCCACGATCAAATCACTTGCATTTCCCATATGCCTTCGATCCTAAGATGGCATTCCAATTAAGAGAAAAGAACATTCCAACCCTTGAAGAAATGCAAAAGATTGCAGTTGATGTGGAAGCTAACTTGNCCGCTTTTCCCAAATAAAACCGTTTTTTGCCAGTTTTACCTGTTCGACTTCCAGGAAGGATTCTGGGAAAACGAAGATGGGTTTTCAAAATCTTAGAAATTTTCTTGTTAAGAGCGGGCTGAAGAAAAAAAACATCTCCCTTGTTTTACACAGGTGTTAGGAGCAGGGAGAATCGAAGCCATCTTTCATCTCCATTTTTCAGTGTTTCGTTTTTACCTGTTTCAGCCCTAATTTTGCAGGAGTTGTTTCGGCGAGCTGGAGATGAATTTGGCAAAACCAAAAAAGGATTTTGTCCAAAACATGCTCATATACAGTAACCTATTTTATTTTATACACAGGTGTCACCATTGAGGAGAAACAAATGTCTGATTTGACCCCTTTTTTCAGCATTTCGGCTCGTCTTTCAAGGCGGACAGTTCAAGATTTTCAGGGATTTTATTTCTATTTTCCGCCGAGGTGGTTGAATTCAACCTCCTGAGCCTGGTAGAGTCTGTTCTATATATTGTAACAAGTCAAATGTACAAGGGGGCTTTTGGTAAGAGGAGAAAATCCCATCCTGAAAATGTTCTCATTGAGTTTCAAGTGACTGTTTGCAAAGTAATACAATACTAGTTGTTCAGGATTCATGTGGTGTCTGAAATGGTGAAGTTTTCTCCTGTTTTTTATGTATTTTTCCGTTGTTTATATTTCTCTGTATTTATGAGATTCTAATTGTAAAGCAGAAGGTGATGAATAGGATTTTTTATTTAGAGCACCCTATTCTTGTTGTTTACAATATGTATGTTTTCCACTAGGGATAGATTGAGGAATTCTTAATTACTCATGTGTCTCTACCTAGCCTTACATTCTCTTCTATTTCATAATCCTTTTAAAATTCCAAGATCCATAGTAGTACATCTAGCCCGTTCCCTTGCTTTCCCCACCAAACCAATTCAAAAATCCAAACTCTAAACCCATTAGCTAGCCTAATATCTATTAAAACAAAGCTAGATCAGATAGAGAGAGCCCTCTCTGAGTCTTGGAGGGCTAGATCCAAGACTCCAAATGGTTTGATGTTACCTTTGTGATTGCCTCCACAGCCTTGGGCAAATTACATAGTGCTAACATAATGGGAACCATACTGGGGAACTTTCTCCAGTTGTGCACTTCAAGTTCCATATCTGATTACTGATGGTGGACAATGTCTAGACACAAGAAGGTTGAAATCTTTCACTTGGTGACTCCAATCAGCTCCAGATAGTGCCAACTCAAAGACTCCACTGGAGGAAGAACCTAAAATATGACCAAGCATTCTAGAAGGACCAGGTATTCAAGCTCAAATTGTATTCAAGACATTTTTGGTTTTATCTATAATTATGTTCTATCTTATTCTAATCCTAGTCAAGAGTACATCGTTGAAGTTTACATTGAGCATTTGCAAATTGATGAGCCTCAAGAGACTAAACCCCAAGTTATGGATCATGTATCTACTCATACACTTGTGCACATCCCAGATGCACTTGTAGAAAACCCAATGAGACATGAGCCTCGTGCTTTATCTCCTGTCGTTGTTGAAATTCCAAATAGATACAAGCCTCTAGATTTGCCTCCTATTCTCCATGACCTCCCTGCCAATTACATCAATAATCTGCCCAGGTTTGATGGAGAAAATGTGAATATCACTGTTGAAAAGCATATCCAAAGTCTTGAGAATTTTCTTGATCCGTTTGAGGTGGAAGATGATGATGTCTGCATCAGAATGTTTGCCCTATCATTGCAAGGTAAAGTTAAAAATTGGTCTAAGAATCTTCCAGCTGCAAGCATGGACAATTTTCATCAATTTTCGCAAGTTTTCTTGGATAGATGAGTGATCATGAGAAATGTCTTTCTCATCCTACAAGAGTATGACCATTTGAAAAGGCAGTCAGGGAATACAGTACATCAGTTTTCAGCAAGGTTCAATAAGGTGTAACATGCAATGCCTGTTGATATAAGGCCACCCCCACGATCAAATCACTTGCATTTCCCATATGCCTTCGATCCTAAGATGGCATTCCAATTAAGAGAAAAGAACATTCCAACCCTTGAAGAAATGCAAAAGATTGCAGTTGATGTGGAAGCTAACTTGTTGAATAGAAAAGCAAAGTTAAAGGCAAAAGAGAAAGATAGAATGGAAAAGAAACATCTAATATCTTAAGAAATGAAATTAGATATTATGACCAACACAGTCAATGAGATGATGCAGAGAATTAGTAGAAAAGATGAACTTGTTGTTCAAAGATCGCATGTTCCAATAGTTCCAAAACAAACAAGGATCAATGTCTCCAAACACTTTCCAGCTCATCCTTGGTATCATGGATTGGATAATGATTGTTTCATGTATTTAATTCACAACGTAGTCAAAGATGAGGTTCCAACTCAGCTTGTTGAAGAGCCATCAATTGATATGATGTGCATGTTTGAAGACCTTGCATATGTAGATGATTTTCCAGGATATGATCATCAAGGTGATGATTATGTGGTTGAGTTTGATGATGATTACTCAGAGAAACCAACACTATCTTCATGGGAAGAAGAAGTCCAATTATCACAATGCCAAGATGATAATCAAACATTGCATACTAATCAAGATTGCAAGGAGGAAAATGTAGAAAATTTTCAAGAAAGTTCAAACTGCTTGCCCCTATGTTTTGTCTCACTCCTGAGAAAACATTGCAAGCATATTATAAATAGTAAGAATGAGGAGTGTTCTGATGAACTGGTTGAGGAAAACAAGGATGATATAGAATCTGCTTCAGATCTGGAGGTGCATCCCTTGAATCGTTTTGAATGTCAAACCTCAGATGAAATCATAGAGCATGGGACAAGTAATGAATTGATCTATTTTGATTCCTTTCCCTTATGATTTAGTTCATTTCATATTGTGGGAGGGAATCTAAGTCATATTCCGGTTAAGAATCACAATGTAAGCCATGAAATGCCAGTAGAACCAATGCCACAATCATCTAAAGCACTTTATGACCCAATCGATGATATGTTGGATATCTTGTGTTTTCAAAGTCAGTTTTCAATTACCCCTAATGATTTCAAGAGTGTTATGATATGGATATGATCAGACAATCAACTCTAATGTCTTGTTGGGTAGAAGTATTAGTACAAAACTCATCAGATCAAATACAAGCATGTTCCGAGTCACTTGAAGACATAAAGAACACATGTGGCACCTAGTCATGAGGTTGAAATGACTGAGTCGGAATATCCAGTGATGGGTCAAGTCTATCTTGATCCAGTGGCTATTTATATAGAGAAATTGTTCATCACAGAGCCACAATGCATTCCCAGTATTTATGTTGTCTGTCAGATTTATCAAGCTCCTTGTGATGCAGATCGGGATGGAAAGCAGTTCATAATGCCTATGCAAGTTCTATTTATGATATTGATTGAAAACATTGAAAGAGCAGAGGTATTAGAGCAGCTGCTTGACTGGCTACACTGGCATTATTGTATCATTTAGAACAACAAAGTTATCAGCAATATAGGGTAGGTAGAAGTTTTGAATAATCTCAGTCATTTGAGCATCTTTTTCATCGGTGTATGGTTTCCAGTAGGGTTTACAGTTGATAGTATTTAGTCAGTGTTCAGTCTAATTGGAGCCAGTTCGAAGATTGTATCTGCAGTGACTCCATGGCCCAATGAATAAAGCATCAGTCTGCATGTTCAGAGTTCAGTGGTTCTTGACACCTCCTGAAAGAGCTGCCATCCTCAGGTGGAGCCTATGTTGGGGTCCTATAATCATAGGTAACTCGATTCTTCAACTGCTTATTTGGTGTTGCTCCTGCGATGAAGACATCTGGCTTATTAGGCTCGGCTGATTCCATTTCCCCCTCCATCCATTTTGCCTGATCCTCCATCACCCTGTTGCATCATTCATCCACCATTGCGCTTTTCAGTCCCTCACCCTTCACTTCTTCACCCCTTCGCCAATCTTATCCCTACATAAACAAACTTAGGATAAAAAAACATTAGATTAATAAAGTTAGATTAGACTTATTAATAATAAATTAATTATCAATTAATTAATTAATGATTAATAATTAAGTTAGTTTGTTAATAATTAGGTTAGTTTATTAGAATAAACATTAATCAAAAATAAAATATATAACAAATACAAAACAATTTAAAATTTAAACAAAACAAACAAAAATAAAATAAATCATAAATAAAAACAAAATACACTATAACATAAAACATATAAAACAATAATAATAATAATAAAAACATATGTTAAAACACAATAAACAAAACGTA
>JZKD02S0329627.1:312513-326362 GCA_000966675.3 Picea glauca | reverse complement strand
TACAACCCGAGGGAAGCTACAACTCCCCAATTCTATGGCTACAAACAGAAGGAAGCTACAACTAGAAGGAAGCTACAACCCCCTATATTCTCCGACTACAACTATAAGGTGGCTACAACCACCTATCCTTGCCCTGTCCTTCCGCCCTGAAATATAAGTTTCAAATGAAGAAACCACTACCACATTGTCACTGTGAGATATACCACTATAAACCTGTACCAACCTGTACCACTGACATGTAGCCAATCTGTACCACTGCCCTGTAAGAAACCTGTACCTGAACTGAGCCTGCATGAACCAAAAACCACATATATGTGACTTGTCTTTTCTACAACATGTGTGTGTACGCGCCCTATCTATACTGCAGCCTGCGTATGTACGCGACCTATTTGTTATGCAGCCTGTGTATTCCTTATGAAAACTAGGGTTTTCTCTCTTCTGGAAACTTTTGACCCTCTGCATCCTCTTTCACATCAACTTGCAACCTATCATTGTGTCTAGACTGTAACTATACCTTGTGCATACATCCTCATACATATCCTTTACGCAAAGCATCTATATCTCTCTCTAGTCATGTGCCATATAAATGTGTGTAATCATGAACATGTATAGTAACTCTCACATGAACTAGACATCAAACCATTTATGATATTCAACCTCTCAATACATCAATCAATTAAAAAATACAAGCTCTCAACCATGTATCAGAAGAACCCTTAACGATATACCAAGAAATACAAGATGCACCTTAACACTAACAAGATATATCCATGATAAATATTGATTATACCAACACTATATTTTTGTATATCTGACTTATATAGAAGGTCCCATGCAACCACTAATATCTCTAGGGAAAATCCTCAAACCTCCATAACCATTTCTCATGTATACAACAAAATCCAACTACTCATAGAAATAAGACATACCTTTTGAACTAGTAGATAGATCTGATGTACCTGATCACTGTAGACCTTCCTGGGATCTTGCTTTCAGACTCTAAAGACCTGAAATATTCATCTTCTTAAGTTTCTAGGGATTTTCTTTCATGTACACACCCTATTATACTGCTAGATCGTGTATATACACACCCTGTTCCACTGCAACCCACGTACACCTAAAAAACTAGGGTTTTTTTCAGTATTTTTTGTAATTTGAAAATTTCTCCGTCAACCCTTCGTGCTACCTCAAACTTCCGCAACTTCAAATATATCAATGAGTACCTGCAATAAACCTTACACAATAATAGATATTCAATGTACTAATAGATGTTATTAGGAGAGTCTTTCTCTGTTATTTATACTTCCATGTAGCTTCCTCAAGGGGTTACCTTCTAACCAACTTAACACACCTTCCTTCTTTTAGGGCTAACCCACTTCTAACCCACTTTGCTACAAATAGTAAATTCTCCAGTTCTAGTTGCAACTAATTTATTTTTAATTATTTTCTTATTGCAACAACTTAACCCATGATTAACTCCTAGTTTTACTCACTTGACTAGTCAACTTCTTCTAGGAGCTTCTAGAATAATTTTGACTTCTTTGACCTTCTAGATAACTCATGAGGGTTCTCCAACTTCACAAGGCCATAAGTATCTAACTGTGAGGAGTTATGTGGCATTCCACATATCATCGGAAATGGCATGACATGTACTATCCATCTAGAATAGTCTTACCTACAAATATATTAAACTTCATACCATTATACATAAAACAAACTGAATTCCCTTAAACATACTGTTGGGGCTACTAGAATTTGCTACCAGACTTGCTTCAAGGGTTGAAATCAATGACAACCAACCCAATTAATAAAAAATCTCCCCCTTTGGAATTGATGGAAACACTCTGATGCAACTCTGAATTCATATCGATTATGCTCCCCCTGTGACCATCGCTCCCCCTGTAACCATGCCTCTCTGCTCTTTTTCCAAGAATATAAGTCTTTGAACTACATCTGGTGAATGTCTCCCCCTTTGACATCAATGGCAAAGGTAACTTCTTATCCAGGGCTGCTTCCGTAACTGAACTATCCTTGGGGCTGCTCTCCCTGATTGAACTCTTTCTAAATCTGTTCCCCCAACTTGAACTATCCTTTGTATGGTGCTTCCTCATGTAAATCTAAGACACATAAGATAAGGATTCAAAAATATTCATTTGGGAGTAGAAATTACTCCGAGTCTCTAGCGAAGATACTCAAAGGGTTCCCTTGGAAGTAATTTTGTGAAGATATCCGTAACCTGTTCCTTTGTCCCCACATATTCAAATTTGATTTTCTTCTCTGCAACCTGTTCTTGTAGTAAGTGATACTTGATTGGAATCTGTTTCGTCTTCGAGTGCATCACTATATTCTTTGAGATACTGATAATGCTTGTATTATCACAATATATAGGAATGGGCTCATCATACTCAATCTGTATATCTGTCAAAATTTGTTTCATCCATAGAACCTATGTACAACATGTTGTTGCTGCAATATACTCTACTTCAGCTATAAACAATGATACCGATGACTGTTTCTTGCTTATCCATGATGCCAAACACTCACCCAAGTAGAATTTCACTCCACTGGTGCTTCGTCGGTCATCAATGCAACCTTCCCAATCTGGATCTATGTAGGCAATAAGTGATAGATCCTTTCCTTTTGGATACCATAATCCAAACTCTTTTGTGCCTTTGAGATATCTGAAAATCCTCTTCACTGCTAAAACATGTGATTCCTTTAGTGCTACTTCAAATCGTGCCACCTGTCCAACTGCTTGCATTACATTTGGTCTGGATGCTGTCACATATAGTAAGTTTCCAATCATTAACCTGTATTGCCTTTGGTTTGTAGACTTTGAATCATCATCTTTGCTCAACTTGCAAATGGTTTGCATAGGAGTGTTAACTGGTTTGCAATCTTCAATTCCGAAGCTCTTTAACATTTCTATGATATACTTAGTTTGAGAAATAAATTTTTTTTGGTTTCTTTGACATATCTTAAGACCTAGAAAGAAGTATAGTTCTCCAAGTAATGACATTGCAAATTCATTCTTCATATCCTTTGCAAATTTCTGGCTTAACCTGTCATCATCATTTCCAAAAATAATATCATCAACATAAACTTCAATTAATAAAATACTATCTTGAGTTACCTTGATGTAGATGTTTCTGTCCACACTTCCTTTTCTAAACCCTGCTTACTGTAGTTATATATCCAGTCTAGAGCACCATGCTTTGAGAGCCTGTTTTAGACCATACAAGGCCTTCTTCAACCTGCACACATAATCTTCGTAATCTGTTAGTTGAAATCCTTCTGGTTGTTCAATGTAGAATTTTTCTTCAAGTTCCCCATTTAGAAAGGCCGATTTCGTGTTCATATGATACACTTTAATATTCTTGGAGCATGCATAAGCTAAGATCAATTGGATTTCTTCCATTCTAGCAACCGGGGCAAAAATCTCTTCAAAGTCGATCCCTTCAACCTATGCGTATCCTTTACATACCAATCTAGATTTGTTCCTTGTAACCTGTCCATCTTCATTAAATTTATTTTTGAAGACCCACTTTGTTCCATTCACATTCTTGTACCTTGGTCTTGGAACCAATTCCCAAGTGCCATTCTTCTCTATTTGATCCAATTCTTCATTCATGGCCTTGTTCCAGAATTCATCCTTGTTGGCCTCTTCAAAACAATTTGGTTCAATTGTAGATAAGAGCGCTAGGTGCAGTTCTTCTGGTGAACAAATTCTTCTTCTGGTCTCAATTCCTACATCCTTGTTTATGATAATCTGATCTGAAGAATGATTCTTCTGTACTCGTTTTTTGGTTTCCCTATGCTCGTGTGCCCTGATTCCGTATCTACATTACCAACACTGATATTTTGACCTTTGGATTCTCTCTCATGACTGAAGGCTCCCTTTCCTTCCTCCATGTCCTAAATATTCATTAATNACAAATCCAAGTAGATAAAAACCAAAAGTTTCATCTCAGTCCGACTTAATCTTCTCCAGTTATGGCCAAAATAAGAAAATGGATCCGACTCAATTTTTTTTTGAAACTCATGGATAATCTTTCCTATGTGGCAATTTGTAGTGTCGATCTCAAAACTAGGTGAGATTTGTAACATCCAGTTCAACTGATCACATTTTCATAACAATGTTTATTCTTTGAGGACACCTGCATGCAAGCGATCCAATTATTGATTATCTGTTTTGGTTTATGAGGATATTCTATGATTGAGTATTGAAATTTTATATGTATTTATATTGATGTATACCATTGACAGGTATTATGACGAGTTTTACCTAGTGTGCAGGAAGTGTGACATGATGAAGATGTTGATGGAATTGACAAATTTCCTTGGACTCTGGATTGAGTGAGGGAGTGGAATATTGACTTTGATTATGAACACTTGTTTTATTTACGCATGTGTTATGATGATGATTCAGTTATGGATTTCATGTATATGAGTTATTAATGGATGCAAGCATGGTGACACTTGCTAATCCGACTCACATATGAAGTAAATGGATCATACACAAATATAAGATAGATTAAGGAGATGTGTGGCAACATCCCTGTCATATCCTACTAGTACTCCCGCCGTGACCTGAAATGAAGGTTAACGATTACCTTGTTACTGAGAGGTTCATGATGCCACGAGGGAAGAATGAGACAGTCACTCAAAAGGATTTCTGAGGGGTGTGCAATAAGGAAGATTCCTTATTCATCGGTAAGCCCTTAGTCTCACATAAGGTCGACAAGTGGAGTATTGACTTCAAGCATTGAGAAACTTCCAAACTAAGTCTAAATGACGAGTGACACCCTTGGATCACGAAGGTGTGTCTTGAAGGGCATGTTGCAAGAATAAATTACGAGTCAATAAAAATCTAGAACTTAGAAAAATAATATGAATACTTATAACTGATAAAAAAGAGAATATAAATCAGTACAAATTTATAAACTGGGAACATAATGAAATCTAAGCCTAGGTGTCTGACTAAATAGAGTTATAAAATGGGTGAAGGGAATTTAGAATAATAACACTAGTAAAGGGAGAATAAGAATAAGATTACGACATCTACACAATGTGTGTGCATGACATTAATAAAAACGATATTTTTTTTTTAAATAAAAAGAAAATTAATTCATGAGAGAATGGGTATTTAATATAGAGATAGAATCCTAATTCAATCTAGACTCTAAATCCTAACTAAGAGAAGAGTCTTAATCAAACTCCAACACTAAATTAGTTAGGAGACACAATAAAAGAGAAATTGGGGAACTAAGGGACAACTAGGAGAAAATCTAGGAACTAATTGAGGAGTGTGAGGGAAAGTGTATAATTATTTAAATAAAAAATGATTAAACATGTGTAACTTGGGGAAAGTGTGACATGTGTTGTGGGTGAATAATCTTTAATTTAATTATTAAAACTTAGCTAATTGTGCATGAGATGACAAGTGTCAAGGTGAATTTTCTTATAAAAAGAATGGTGAGAAGAAGGAAATTACCCTATTGTTGGATGAATAAAATGTTGTTAAATTTCAATTGGCTAAGTTTACTTTTGTGAGTTGGGTTGTAAGCTTGTGCAAGAGCTGGAAGCCTCTCCTTGCGAGGGAAAGCTTGAGCTAGTTTTTGGATCTGAAATTTTGTGTGTGATCCCTTTGCAACTTAGGGGGCTAAGGGGGAAGAAGAGTACCCATAGCGTTGGCTGGGAGGTACCGATGATGTATTGGGATCGAAAAACAAAAGTGTGGATATTGCACAAGTTCCGATTGTGATCAATATCAATTATCGATCTCCCTCTGGTTACGGTATTTATTCGTTTTGATGTTATTCATGAATAGAAATCTTTAAATATGTAATTCGACCAAGTATGGATCGAAAGTTTTTGTGTAACGAAGTGTTCTTGTGTAATACATATATTATTTCTTCTGTAACGAAGTGTTCTTGTGTAACGAAGTGTTTTTGTGTAATACATATATTATTTCTTCTACTTGTTCTTGTCAAGATTCCCAAAAGTATTGGCAAGGATTCGTTTCTTGAAGGATAATATGCATAGTTGTATTCCTTGTAAAATTTATAAGAATCTCTGTAATATATATATATATATATATCGTTTCCCTTACGGATATTGTATTCTAAGTGTTGATAATAACATTGGCATGGATTTGTTACTTGTAATATGTGATGTATCAGATCTTACCTCCCCAGAGTCATTTCTGTATTATATGTTGAATTGAACCGAAGAACGAAAAAAAAATACCAACTGTGTTTTTGTCGTTTCTATTTGTTGCTATGGTCAAATAACCTACTGGATGGATTCTTTATATGACGGTTTCATATGTTTATGATAACCATAATTTTATTCTCGACGGGTTTATTCGATCTTAAACTTTCCCGGTCTGGAACAATTTTCCAGAGTGTTCTTCCCTTAATTATTTCACGTTGAAAACATTTTATCTCTAAATTTAATTACTGCATATCTGCTAGTATTTAAGTAGGGAGGCCTTTCCCTAAAATAATTAACGTACTGAGCGATTGAAAGTATTCCTCTTTGAATGAGAGACTAAAATAAACAGTTAATGAGATTAGATGGATTCTACCTTCAGATCGACACTGGAGATTTTACCTAAGTCAGCGTTTATCTCCACAAATTTTGTCCTTGTACATGTAAATTTTGTCATGCGACCAGGATTTGTACTTTGTTCCTCTTAAAAAGATTAATCTCACTTTCTAAGGAAGAATGAGTAGATGGGATAGTCTATTATTGAATACTTATCTGAACTATGCACTATCTCGAGTGGCCAAGCATTATCATGTTGGCCCAACGACCCCTTTAAGTTATGGAACTTCACATTCTTGATCATCGTTCAATTGACTTCTGGGTCCTAATCGGCAGGGTCAAAGAATTAATACCATCTCATAGCATTTTCCTTGGCATCGTTGGATAGATTTGTTCCACTTAATTCTTGTGTATTAATCGATGTGATAATTGTCCAACGTTTCCACTAATGCTTGAAATAGGTTTGACTATTGCTAAATTTCTTTTTTGTCACAAAGTATTGGGAATCCCACCCTGAGCTTTAGATGCATATTTTGTAGTAAACAATCAACGAAGAGGGGAAATTTTTGGAACTGCTTATAAACAACGTTTCCCTTGAGACTGATCGTTGCACCCTTTGCAAACTACCACTTTGTCTTTCTTTGTAATATTTCTTCACTATTGGAATTACATAATCATTTTTATGTCGAAAGGTGTATATCTATTGATAATGAGCATATTTAATCACCTTTTAATCTAAAATTTTATTATGATGGTTAACAATTGAAGATGCTGGCATATTCTTAGTCATCCTCCCAAATCAATGAATGTGATTTCTTGTTCATAACTTCCTTGTATTTTTGAATGCATCCGTTAACCTGTTTACGTTTTAACATTTACCTAATCATATTAAGAAATTATTGTAGCACTATATGATTGCCACGTGGCTGTAGACGCTCATTTTCTGATTGTGCGTTTCAATTTCTGACTATGCGTTTCATTTTCTATCCGTCCCTTTCGACATTCATCAACCACGGTTTTGAGTGGCTATGCTAGTTTTATTTCTAACGATATATATGAAGAGTGTACACGTATATACAAACTATAACGTATATCTTTGATCTAGTTGGTTAATGCCAAGACATCAAGCTTATGGCAGTGTTATAATATGAGAATATCATTAAATTACCTAAATCATTGCTTGTTTTATCACTTAATTACCGATTGAGTCACGATCAATTATGTTTGTTGTCTTAAGGGTACATTCAAATGATCCTTGACTATCCACAGAGTTCTATTATAAGATGTTACACTTGATTGAATAAATGTGACTCAAATTTAATCTTTGGTACCTTTCTAAATTGGGTAATCTTATTTTATGAATATGCGTAAACTTTGTATTGCCTCTCTATAGAATCATTTAGAAATAATGATAGTGGAATGAACTAACTAAAGATATGAGAATATAATGTACTATCTTTCCTTATTTTAGAGAATTGGATCATTGTAATATTGTTAGAATTTTCATATATATATTAATCTATGCATACTTATGTATATAGATTATTAGCAAATATAGATTATTAGCAATACTAAAATATAATGTATACTGGAATTCATGATTTATGTTAATGATTTATACATTATAGATTGATTATTATGTATTAAATGATTTATTTTATATTTATGAAAGGATATTGATTTTGGAATATTAATATGACCCATGTTATGAAAAAAAAAGTATATATGGTGCAAAATTTGCATAATTTAAATAAAGTAAATTGAAGAAATTGTATGTTGGAGCAAACATCATCTAGTACTTGAGTACATGCACTGTGCCACAGGAATATAACACCACGCAGAAGAAAAACATGGTAGTCTGGGCTGTAGACTATTAGTTGATCACAGGACACTTATACAAAATCGACGCAGATAACATCTTGCGAAGATATGTGCTAGAACATGAAAGACCAAGGGTTTTAGCAGAAGCCCATGAGGGAATAGGAGGACATTACACAGGAAAATATACCACGTAGAAGGTATTGTGCGTTGGACTATGGTGACCGACCATTCACAGAGACTCAAAAGAGTACTGCCAGAGATGTGATGTCTGTAAGAGGGTTGGTAAACCCAATAGAAGGGACGAGATGACATTGCGACCAAAGGTAACTCTGCAAGTATTCAAAAAATGGGCAATAGACTTTGTGGGACCAATTAACCCACCAACAAAGAGGACATGAGAAAGGTACATTATCACTTTGACAGAATACTTGACAAGATGGGCGGAAGAAGCACAAGTGAAAGATTGCAGCGTAGAAACAACAACACACTTTCTATTTGAACAAGCAATCACTATATTTGGTTTCCCAAGAAATTTGATGATCGACCAAGGAACTCACTTCATTAAAAACACTATTAAGGCTATGACTGAAGAGTTTGAAGTCCACCAACAAAAGAGCACATCATATCATCCACAAGCAAACAAAACAGTAGAAGCATTTAATAAAATCCTGGAAAACACACTGACAAAGATCTGTAATGTCAACAGGAATGATTGGGACCTCAAAATACTAGCAATATTGTGGGCATATAGGACTACATGCAAGAATTTGACAGGGCACACACCATTCAGACTGGTATATGGACAAGAAGCAGTGGTGCCATTAGAATTTTTGGTACCCAGTCTGCAAATAGCCGTGATTACACACATGACATAATGAGGCACAGTACATGATAGGATGAATCAACTGATGATCATGGAGGAAGATAGGATCCTATTAGGGTTCCACCAAAAAGTTCAGAAGGCAAGGGACAAAGCTTGGCATGACAGACACATCAAGAAGAAAACGTTCAAGGAAGGAGGCTTAATGTTGATGCATGACAACGAATCCATTCAACATCCAGGAAAACTCAGAATGCACTGGTTAGGATCGTACACAATAAAAACTAACACAAATGGGGAGATGTACAATTGAAGGACCGAGGAGGCAAAAAAAATAGAAGGATGATCAATGGGATCCGACTGAAGCTTTACAAGGAAAGTTGACCACCCATAACTTGAAAGTCATCGTGCAAGAAAAAAAGAAAGAAAAAAAAGGAGATCAAAAGGTACCAACAGAGGTATAGTGCATCAAAAGGAGAAGGATCATGCACACTCAGAATAAAATCCCGATGAAGACAAGGCCAACGGTCAGTTCAATACAAAAACAAGCAGGAAAGGCGGCTACGGAAAAATAAGTGCTAAGTGACGAGGGCTACCAGAATTAAATGCTGGAAACAATTGACGGGGTGCCGCATTAATCACACCAAATGGAGATGGAAAGGGAGAGTAATGAAAAGTACAGAGGAAACATGGGTTCATTGAATCCGTAATAAAGGTAACGTTTTGACAAGCTTCACATGATTCCCATACAAAGAAAGGATGCGGGAGAAAAAATATTATTGCTAAATTGGAAGAGGCAGAAAGCGATAGATCATATGAAGCACAAAGCAAAGTTTACAGAGGTTGCAGAGGCTACCGAGCTCGATGACCGACCATATTTTCCACTATGGCACCACCCAAATAAGAAGAACCAAGGCAAATTGTCAGAAAATCCAGAGTTAGGACCAAAGCACAAACACAATCATAGGAAATCGAACAACAACTGCCATAAGTCGTCAATGTGGACAAAATCCCATCACCGAATACAACACCAGTGTAAATGTGTTGACCTACACATAATAGATCTAGCTAAACAATGATACACACATTTGCAGAGAGAATTGAAAAAAGAAGAAGAAGGAGAGAAAAAATAGAAAGAATTCTCATTAACCGTTATGAATAAATGAATAATTTACACATGATATACTTTGTATAACTCAATGAGTTCGACTTGAGGTGAACCAAGTCTCCATAGTGGTGGTCTAAAATGATCTGGACACACACAATTAGTTATGGGAGTGAACTGTCACCTATTCTAGTCTCTCAGGCAGTTACGGGAGTGAATTGCCACCTAGTTGAGTTAACTAGTCAACTAGTCTTCAGTTAACTGAATGAACAGAAATTAGTTAGGAGTTAACTCAAGGAATCAAGGCTAATGTGCCACTTTGGTGATGATACCAAGGCAAGGTCTAATTAGCATGGTGATGATCCCAATGTTGCATGGTGATGATCCCAATGCAACATCTAAACTCATCTCAACTAGTCAAACTGATGTGTGAATTGAAAGAGAATATTCTCCGGGTGGAATATTCTCTCCTAAAATATAGGAGACTAGATAATGACTAATTATGAATAATAAACAAATAAAAAACCTTAGGAAAAAGAAATACTAGGTGTGTGTGAAGTAACTCCAACACCCCTCCTGAACATCACTATGGTGAAAATAAAGATTGGGTCCCAACAACGAGGCCATGTTGGGTACCCAAGTACAAAAGATACACTGAAAATAAAGTGAGGAAAGAGGGAAACAATCATGGGAAACCCCCCCCCTCAAGGTACAATGTATGTAAAAAGAAGAACTACAGTTGCTAGGCAACTGTGTCCTTCACTCCAAGACGAACTCATAGAGAATATAATTTCTGCTCAGTGAAGGTCTTGGTGAAAATGTCTACCATCTATTCTGCTAAAGGACATAACTATAAGTTGATGATCCCGTCGTGTACTATGTCCTGGATGTAGTGCATGTGGATCTCAATGTGCTTCATCCACTGCCTCTGAACTAGATCTTTGCAGAACTTCAAAGTACTCTGGTTGTCACACTAGATGATGATCGACTGATGAAACTGAATGCCCAACTCAGTGAGAAAATGTTGTAGCCACATAGCTTGAATGGTTATGTTAACTACCCCTTTGTACTCTGCCTCGGATGAAGATAGAGAAATGACATCTTGCTTCTTGCTCGACCAACATATAGGCCCGGAACCAAGAATGAGTGAGTAACTAGACGTGGACTTGCGATCAATGCTATCGCCAGCCCAATCAGAATCAATAAACCCAATGAGATCTAATGTAGAGTCTTTTTCATAATGAATTCCAAAGGTGATGGTGTCCTATACGTATCGAAGGATACACTTTGCAGCTTTCCAATGTAGCTCATGCAGCTCCTGCATGAACCTGGAAACTGCGCCAACTGCATATGAGAGGTCTTGTCTGGAGTGTGTGAGATAAAAAAATCTCCCCACTAGATGTCTATATAGTGTGTTTTCAACCAATGGAGTCTCCCTCCATCCTCAAGTTTGACTCCTGATAGGAAAGGAGTCGGAGCAGACTTGCATTTTGTCATGTGAGATCTCTCAAGGAGATCTCGTGCATACTTGGCTTGAGACAGTTTGATGCTTGATGCATCCTGACTGATCTCAAGTCCAAGGAAGAAGTGTAGTGGACCCATGTCCATCATCAAAAACCTGTCATGAAGAATCCTCTTGATTGCAGCAATCACTGAAGTTGAGCAACCGATGATCATCAAATCATCGACACACAAAACTAAATGTAGAAGTGAATCAACCATCCTGAGCATGTATACATTCGGGTCTGATTTACAATGTACAAAATTCTGTGACAATAGGTAGGAGTCCATCTTGGCATACCATGCCCTCGGAGCTTGCTTGAGGCCATAAAGTGACTTCTTCAGTTGACAGACCAAAGATGAGTCCTGCATAAATCCTTGGGGCTGCTCCATGTAGATCTCCTCAGAGAGATCAACATGAAGAAATGCATTCTTCATGTCCATCTGATGGGATTCCCATCCCTTGGCTACCGCAATGGCAAGGGCCAATCGAATGGAATCCATCTTCGCTACTAGAGTGAAGGTCTCATCATAGTCAATACCATGAACATGCTGAAAGCCTTTGGCGACAAGCCTAGCTTTGTATCTATTGATCTGTCCATCCGTTGTGCTCTTGGTCCTATAGAACCATTTACATTTGACAAGTTTCCTCCCAGAAGGAAGGGGAATCAGATCCCAAGTCTGGTTCTTGAGGAGGGAGTTGTACTCCTCCTGGATGGCGGATTCCCAAAAGGGATTTCCAACAGCCTCGCCATAAGACTTTGGATCTGAAGACTGAACCAAGAAAATATGCCTGGAGGGCAATGGTTTAGTGGAAGTGAGTGCAACAAGAGTCTCCTCAAAATCAGATCGAGTCCTTCTAGTATCGGTTGGATCACTGACGAGATACCCTGCATCCTGAAGAGTAGTCTGTGCCCACTTGGGCCTCTGCTCTGGCTCTGCAACTGCATTTGGATGCTCTGACTCTGCATTTGACTGTAATGACTCTAAATGTAAATCATCTGAGTCCTCTGAATCAGAACTCTCGTCTGAAGAAGAGTCAGCATGTGCATGCTCATCATCTCGGATAGGTGGAAGAGTGAAGGTGTCTACATGCGATTGCTGAGGTACATGCGAGACACTTTCCTAGAATTGGACACTACACTCAATGATGAGTCGGTCCGAGGAAATTTCAATAAGACGATTGTTTAGCTAATTATATTACTACAAATAGCCTCTATAAATTGTCAACCCAGGGAGGTAAACTTTGAGACACAAACGCTGTATGTGTAGGACTAGAGCCTATCTTAATCTAATTTACTTCTCTAATCTAAAAATCATTCAAACTACTTTGATGCAAAGATTTCAGATTCATTAATTCTATTCAATATTCAAAATTCTAATACTAAATATCTAAATTCTATGAAGCATACAAATCTAAGTTCTATACTAATTATGGAACCAAAATACTTCTTAAAACTATCTTCAAAACTATTTTTGATTTAAAACATCTACCTAATTAAAAAATTATCTATTTTAATGTGACTCAGAAACTAAACCAAGTAACAGAAAACTATGTAACATCACAGAAAACAGAGTAAGATGCTCTAATTTTAAAAGGAAAATACAACTAAGTCTATTCCATTTAGAAACTTAAATTTTCAGAAGCAATATATAACTTTAAACTAGAATTGAAAACTACAACAAATCGAATTGAACTTATAAAACTAAGAAAAATAATCCTTTTAAATTAATACAACAAGAAACTACAACTACGAAACTTTAAGGACAATTCTCACTTTTAATGAAAACAGGAAGCAACAATTAACATAACTATTCTATAGAAAAGCTAAAATTACAAAGGAAGGGCTTATGGTTTTCTTGGTGGATCCTTGCCAAGAAATCCACAAGTCCSTAARTGACTTGYAGACTAAATTCTAAGCTACRGATATGTAAAAGAGAACADTAACAATAGAAARTGAAYCATATTAYAGTSTAAAGAAAYATYTTAAAATACTAAAAAMAACAKTGTATGAGTCRATMTCTRTCARRTTCAGAAAACCAACACTTRARCA
>JZKD02S0329627.1:268146-303336 GCA_000966675.3 Picea glauca | reverse complement strand
ATAATAGTATTATCTGAAAATATATCATAACTCATACCGTTACCCATCAAACAAACTTGGGTCCATTACCCAAACCCGGGGTCTCCAAATTCTCATGGCCATAACTCTCTAACCGCGAGGAATTATGTGACATTCCACATACCACCGGAAATGAAATGACAAGAACTATCCATATAGGATATTTTCCATGACAAACTCACTTTCCTTCATCTCATTATTCCACAATTAAGCATGGGTTCTCTTACTCCACAAAGCCTCTTCCCGTGAGGGATTTCACCATAAGGGGACCACTTTGGAGTTCAGCCATATTTACTTCTTATCAACCATGAAAAAACAATAATGAGTCATATTTACATCAAACACTATTGGGTCCATTACCCAAACCTTTGTGCTACATGTCTTTCTTCAAGGGTTGACATCAATGACAACCAACCTTAATCAATAGTTTTCACCTTCTTCACTCCTTGCATAGGCCCTGTGCACACTTGCACTATCTCTCTTTCTGAGCTTGAGACCTAAATAAGTCTCATGTGCACACCTTGCGCTTCTATGCAATCTGTAACTTTGATTGTCTTTTGGTGCACGCTTGCACTATTTCTCATGAGCTTGAAGTTCTTTGACTTTAAAGGGTCTCATCCCTTTGTTCCTTCAGATTAATTCTTGTGCCCTTCTGGAACTCTATGCTCTTCCTCCTATTATTCACCAACACTTAGGAAACAATTTGGTTCCGTGCAGTCCTTTCATTTGCCTCCTAAGTCTTGGACTTGAAAGACTCACCTGCACACTCTTTGTGCTTACTATCTGCACACTTACACAAACCTTCCCTTGAGATTTTACACTGCTCTGAGTGTAGGTGCACTCCTTTTTCTCTCTCTTTGCACTCTTTGCACTATCCATTCTTAGATTATGACCTATTCTTGTGTTCCCATCTGACATGCTCCTCACAAAACTTTTGAATGATTTCTTGTGCACACCTTGCACTTTCTTCTCAGAG
Source organism: Picea glauca (assembly GCA_000966675.3). Classification (NCBI taxonomy): domain Eukaryota; kingdom Viridiplantae; phylum Streptophyta; class Pinopsida; order Pinales; family Pinaceae; genus Picea; species Picea glauca. The sequence continues at coordinate 302,342 of JZKD02S0329627.1, read as the reverse complement.
TTTTCTAACAACTCTAACGTGCACTCCTTGCACTAGCATTGAGATCCCAAAATACTCACAAACTCACACAGATAGGGAAGTCTATCTATTCCTGTAAAGGGAACAATTCATACATTCATGGAATTCATAAACATACCCAACAAGTATTCAGAAAACAAACAATAAACACATGCTCATTCATAGAATACACACAAGGACTCATATGCAGAGAAATATTCCTTTGTATTAAATCTGAATGCTTTGTACAATAGGTTACAGGACTGGACTGCAATAGAGTCTCAGTTCTTCCTGTCCTCTATTCTCTTTCTCTTCTCTATTATTTTCTGATTCTGTTCCTGTAATGCCTCTATCTCAATACATTGATATTTTTACAAAAGAGGGGCTTCTCGATCCTTCCTCCACCTAATTACATTAAATGACATTTAATTTACATATAGTCCAAATTAGATCTAGATTCATCTACCTGTCAGCCATTAAAGGAGACTTACATGCATCCTTACAAAATACAATGGCTCAACCCTCCTTGATCTTTACAATATTTGATTACATTAAATTTTAGATTTAAACTCAAAATGATAAGGCTGGCACTTTTCTCTCCTTGGGATTTTCTCCCTCTTGGTGCTCTGCTGTACTAACTGTTGATGCTCCTGCATTATACTCCTTTGCTGAAAAAATCATGAGATTTTTCTCATGGCTCCTTTGCCACTGCTATTAAGATCCTCCAGGATCCCAAACTCCACTCTGGAGTTTTCCATCTTCTCCTCTGCCTTTCCGCTGCTGCTGTGATACTACTTCTCTAGGATATCCTCCTGGTTTCCAAAATTTATGTTGCAATGCCCCATTTATATTGCCACTGCAATCTCTTCTTGTCAACCTCCACTTGTTTCTAACTGTCTCCTTTGCTGACTTCAACATCAACCTCCTTATCTCCTTAATCTCTTTGTCCATCTTGTCCATGGGATGACTCCTCTCCTGCAGTTTTCTCTACTGATGCATCTCCTCCTATTCATCAATTTCCAACTTTAATAGTTGGATGAGCCTCCTATGGGTTATTTATCCTTCTCCCAGGGATTCCACTTTCTTACATAGATCAAAGGGAAGATCATCCTGATCTACCATGCTGATTTCATCTCCCATAGCATTGGTTTTCCACTCCAATGTAAACTCCACTTCTACAACAATATTACTGAGATGTTGCTCAGCCATCTCCTCTGACAACTCTCTTTCTGCCAGTTTCTTTGTCTCTCTATCACCTCCTTGGGATTGCATAAGTTCAACTTCATCTAGATGCTCCTCCTGTTGGAATTCTTATCCACGCTACATGACTGTCTCCCTCTAGCATTATTCCTCTGATTCTAGATTGTCTAACCAATCCTCCAACATATTCAACTCTTCTTCCCACTAAGTGAGCATTGCATATGAATGCTCCTCTTCTCTCTTCTCTTGGGAAGATTTCACTATTTTCTCTTTCTCCTCCTCCATGACAGTCTCTGCTAGCTATCTTTCTTCTCCTGCACTTGCAGTTTCACATAAACTATTAGTTTTAAAAAAATTTGGCCCAATGTCCTCTTCCTCACATGCCTCCTGCATCACCTCCTCATGTGCAACACATGCGTTGGCCTCTACTGGGATGATTGGCAGGAATATGTTGATTCCCCCAATGATCATAATGCACCTTTGATCCTCCTCCTTGAGAGTTGAAGTATTCAAATTCTTTTCATCTTCATTCATATGGTCTTCAACCCCACATGGATATTCATACTCATGAGGCTTCTCCCTTGCCTCTTCTATCAACACTCCTCGTTGATATGAACTCTCCTCCGAGTTCCTAAGACTCTCAAACAATCTCATCTCTGCTTTTCACACCTGGAAACCTGACTTTTCCTTTCTTCCCTTCTGACAGTATTCGATATATTCAACTGATCCCTTCTCATTGCCCTCCTGACAATCTATGAGATATTCAACTGATCTCTCTTCCTTCTCACTGAGGATTTATCCATCTTCTGGTTCAAATATGTAAAACATCTCCTCCTTTGTGCTTCTGAGGTTTTCCCCTTGCCTCATCCACCTCATCAACATTTTTTTTTGCTTCCTGGAAATCAACTGTTGGATAGGCCACCTGACCTTCCTCTTTAGGGGCCACTCATACCTCTATCTTCCTTTCTCTCCTTGCTGCATCTTCAACATCAACCTGTCGAGCTCCTCTCGGGTCTCCTTGAGCTCTTTGTCCATCTCCTCTTTTCTCATCTTCTTGCAGTCTCCTCTTGGACCTCATCTATGGCCTTCAATAGAAATTTTATCCTTTCCCTTCCCTCCTGGAAATTTTGTGAGATTCCACTTGCTCGCTGTGAGCTACAATTAGCCTCTGCCAAGATCTCCTCACTTATCCTCTAGTTCACTTGCCGGAACATTCCCTGAGCTTTTACATTCTTACTAAGTGCAGACACACACCTTGAGATCTCTTCTTCTCTTGAGCACTCCTTTCTCTCTGGATTCTATACTCTAAATGCTCACCTTAAGAGATCTACATGATATTCTCTGCTCCAAGAAGACAACTTGTCCTTCTCTTTCAGCCCACCTGGCTGTCTGCTATACACTTACAAACAATTCTTCACACATAAAATTAGTACTCTGTCTCTCCTCCTTTACCTATTGTCTACAGAAAAAAATCAAATCTGATACCACTTGATGGTGTCAGACAAAAAATCCACTCAGGCTTTGATAAAAATAAGGCTCTCATACTACTTGATGGTATCAAAAAAAAAATTCCAATCAAGATCTGATAAAAATCAAGCTCTGATACCATATGATGCAAACCCCCACCCCTCTTAGGGGTTCGCATGACCTCCCGGTCAAGGATCATTCTTCTAAGGAGATGAATCAACTCTCATATCCCTACTGTATCCCCTCCAATGTACACATTCCCCTTTGATTTCCCCTTAGGTGTAGGTCTGTATAAATTCGAACCCCACAAGATCCTTCTCTAGGCCCCTTTATCCTTGAAATTAGATTTTAGGTGCTAGCCCCTTAACTTCAGCCAAAATCTCATATGACCGAGGGATGGAACCAAGTGCTTACAAGAAAGGCACCTATCTAGAGCTTCGGGGCTCCAACACTGTTGGTGTAGGCCAATTTTGGGGAGAATCAAGGAATTTTTCAAGGAATGAAAGAAACACCGAAAAATAGGGGAGCGTGCCAGAAACAGAGGAAAAGTTGCGTCAAAAAAAGAGGAAAAGCAGTGATGAGAAAAGAAGTTACAATGTGGACAAACTACTACAGAGCAGTTGGAAAGTGGACAAGCGCCAACTTGGAGAAATGGTTGGATCGAGGACCAACCAAGATTAAGTCAAGAACAAAGTAACCTACTCTGCTTAGGGTTAGGATTTTTGTAAGGGCTTTGTCCCAATTTTCGTATAAGTATAATGTATTAGTACGATGAGATGTTGGTCCTTTTTGTTAGCGGGTTATCCATTTCAGGAAATATGTTAATAGAGTGGTGAGAATTTCTCAGAGTCGTGAGAGCTATTTCGTTCCATGGATATCGAATGTAACGAAGGAAGAAATGTATAGTGCGTAGCACTAGATTTTGCAAGAATATGAATAAAGGGCCAACACAACAAATATTTGTGGACGTAGCCCCAAGGGGGTGAACCATGATATATATGTGTTTTGTATGAATGTATGTAGTGTTTTTGATTGTATTTACTTTAGTAAGTTTATGATGAACATTTTAAATGATAAAGGAAATAGCACTGGACACTAAGAATGAATTAATGGAATCTATAGAATATCTCTAGTAAAGTGAAGGTTATAGCTAGCGTGTAGATATAAAGTTTATGGTACAATAGATGAATATTTATCATGGAATACATGTGCTTATAATGGTTAGTGAAGTCGATTGGTCATATAATGTGTCACCGGTAAGAGTTAAAGTTAGCATAATATACGGGTATTCGAGGGTTAGTAGTTGAGTGGGTCTAATTCTTATAGGAGAGGAACACATCCCATCCAAAGGTTGTAGACATCTGAGTCCTGAGACCAACCATAGAATCCATCTCGGGTGAGACTACACAATGAACTCTGTGCATTGTGTTTCCTTCTGGTATCCAGAAGGGACAATGGAAGAAGGGGAGTTGGTGATCCTGTAGTTAGATCTCGGGCCAACCCAAAGTAAAACCAACAATGGTTTTGTTGCCAGTTGGAACTCAGAAGATTAGATCGAGAGGATGTGTCACATAGTATAGTATGAGGGTTTAAGAAAGGGGATGTTTTTAGGTTGGAACCCCATGAAAGTGGAGATTGAAAGATGGTTGATAGTTCAAAAACTAGTGTTTTCTCATAAAGATAATAGAATCTCCAAGTTTAATCCAAGACAATATTTGGAAAGATACGTATTCAACGAAATACATGAGAGTTTCTTTAGTGAGTTTCCCACGCTATTGCAAGAATGGATAACATGGTTGAAATATACCCATATGAAAAATAGAGTTAGATCAATGGAGTGGACATAATAAAGTATCACGCGGTTGAAAAGGGTAAATAATAAATTCATGCGTGCAGTAGATTTCTAGCTAGCAACATTGTAGTGGGGTATATCGGTGAGTTTGTAGTAGATACATCAAAGTCTTATAGTGTATTAGAGCAAGAGTTTCTTAAGGGTCCAAGGGGAAGGTACATTAGGGTGTTGTACACTTCAATCAAGAGATTATTGCATGATAAAGGTGTATTAACCATGGAATCAAACAACTAAAATACCCTGCATGCATGGGGGAGTTAGGGGAAACATTGAGGAGGGTATGAGATGGAGGGGGAACTAGATAGAGATGAGTGCAGTAAAGAGAAAGATCCTATTATGATGGATCAAGAGGAGATCCAAGAAATTATGCAGAAGGAAGGAACAACGCGTAGTGGAAGACCCTACCAGTATAAGATCAATAGGAAGAAAAAAGAAGTAGTCAAGAGGGAAGTCTTGGGGAGTGATGAGGAAGAGGTAGAGGATCTCCATGCTGTGGATCACATTGAAGAAATACTGCATGCCACATATGAAAGAAATACTATAGGAGTGAGATCTAATGAGGAAACATATACCCTTATCCAGATACTAATCAATGTAGAATGTACAACCCCATGTATGATTAACACATCAACAAAGAAAGAGTTATTTAGAGAACCAGTGACTGATGGTCAGACAAATATAGGATATTAGAATAGAAGTGAGGGTACAAGTGGAAGTACTAGTAGAAGTACAATTAGTGGTACAAGTGGAAGTACCAGTACAACACCAGTGGGAGTTCAAGTCTAAACAACAATACACAGATAGTAGTACCGCACGAAGCATGTAAAACACATTCAACAATGGTAGGCGTAGATCCAATGGTAAGATTACCAGAGTTTCATGGGGATGGATTAGAAGACCCAGAAAAACACCTATTCATGTGTGAGTGAATATGGGAAGTGAAAAGAGTCATGGATGAGGCAACAAAAGTATCGCAACTAGAAATAACATTAAGAAACCACGCACTGGATTGGTATATGAGTCTAGTAGTAAAAAATCCACAAGGTGCGTCGGAGGAAATAACAAAGATCAAGCAAGCATTGATCATGAAGTTTCAGAGGCCAAAATCGAAGGATCAATTTATGAATGAGATGATTAAGGTTAGACAAAAACCATGAGAATCCGTATGGGACATTGATCAAAAGTTCAAGACATTGAAAGGTAAACTGAAGTATCCCATTTCTGACAGGCAACATAGACAATTGTTTATAAATTCTCTATTACCAAACTTTAAATATTCATTGAGACAACACAAATTTCAAAACTAGGCAGAGGCACTAAAATAAGTGATGCATTTAGAGGAGAATCAATATAAGCAGATAGATCCAACTATAGAGGAGATGAAAGAAGATCTTAATAAATTGACAGTGCTATTGAACCAAAACAAAAGTGGGGAGAAAAGAGAAGCAATGTGGTGTAACCTCTACAGATTAGAGGGACATCACAATAATGAATGTTCGACATTTGTGCAATACCTGGGAGTAGGGATACCGAATCCATTTCCTATAAGAGGGCCTTGGTGTGAAATATGCAAGACACATGGGCATGATCCTTATCACTTCCCTATGATGCAGAAGTACAAGACATAAATGAAGAGTACTTTCTGTAACTTTTGTAAGTTAGTAGGACATGAAGACAAGAATTGTATAACTCTATATTTAATGAAGGAATAATCTCATATGCATAAAATATGCAGGCTGAGTTGATGGCAGGACAAACTGCACCACATTTTTACAATGTGCAACAATTTCAAGAAGTGCCACAGTTTCAACAACCCCCGAATCAAGCACCGCAGTATCATCAAAAGAACATGGATCCACATGGGAACAAAGGAGGATTTAGAGGTAGAGGAAGAGGAGGAATGTGAAGAGGCAGAGGGCCTATTATCTGCCACAATTTTCAGCAATAAGGACACTATGCCAGAGATTGTTCTCAACCAACAACAACATGTATGTACTGTCATGTAATAGATCACGTGACAAAAGAGTTCCTGAAGTTGATGATGAAGATCCAAGAGAAGAGGAATCTGAATAACCATAATGTTTAGTGGATTTCTACAAAAGTAAGGGATCCTGGGAGGAACATCAATATATTAAATAGAGGAGTTGAGACAAGAGGATATTCGCAAGATGAGAAGAAGGAATCGTAGTGCTAGATTCATAAGAACACTTAGCCACAACAACAATTTGATGAAAAGAAGGAAAAGGAAACTTTCAAGGAAGAAAATAAGGAGATTCTAAAGGAGAATTAAGCATCCACATCAAACACTGCACCGAGGTATGATATTCCTATTTTTTATATGCCTTAGTCTTTGGATCATACGTAAAAAGGAGAGCAAACAAAGAAAGTAAGTAACTTAAAGAATTTTCTGGAATCTTGCTTTAAATTACTTAATCATAAGAATGCCATGGATTTGTTTAAAAATATGCTTGAGAAATATATCATAGAATAAGGGATAGGAAAATAACCAAAGAATATTAATTGGGTCCATAGAAAGAAAAGAACTAGCAAAGAATTTAGATTGAATGCAAATATAGGAGACTTTAATATGGGAAATGTTATCCTAGACTCAAGATCATATGTCAACATTTTTCCAAAGAAGACTTGGGAATTAATAGGAGAACCTACACTAGGGTATTCCAATATCCAATTGAAACTATAAAATCAGTAGAGAGTGATTCCCATAAGTATATTTAAGAATACAATAATGGATCTAGATGGTGTGCGCACCACAACAGATTTTGAAGTAATGGATATGGTGGATGAGGCTATACCATTTCCAAAACTATTGGGAATTGATTGGGATTTTGATAATCATGCCATAATTAATTTAAAGACTAGGAAGATGATATTTGAAGCTGGAAAATTTATGGTGGTATCACCTTTAGATCCTTCAGATTGTGACAAATATGTAGAACATGTGCCTGAAAGTGTTCTAGAGGATGATGTGAACCAACTGTATAGGACGACTGCACGAGAAGAAGATTATGTGAATCCAACTGTAGATGGAGTACTCAGTTGGAGAAGTATCAATTCCGATATGTCAGATTCAGATACAGGAGTAGAAAACTGGCATCAAATATTGCATGAAGTCTCTACTAGGAGGTGCGCTAGATTTACATGCACAGTAAGATGGGTTGAGACAAAAGTAAGATAGTTTCCCACACTTACTGAAGAGGATGATCTAGAAAAATTCTTGACAGAATTTGAATTAGATGTTTTGGATAGTCAGAGATTATTAATGTTGGATATAGCATTGAGGGACACCCCTGCATGATGGCGGGGTGTGCATAAGGAGGTAATTTAGGACTGGTATAAGTGTAAGCAATTGATGCACATAAGATTTGGCAGGAGTCAACAAGATAAAACTTTACAGAAGTATGATGAAAGAGGGAACCCGAGACATCATATAAATGATTGTGTCTCTAACTGGATATTGGTACCACCAGGGGAATGGAAATATTACTTTATTCATACATTAGAAGGAATACCAAGTAACTGGTACAAGGAGAAGGAACTGTGTAAAGAAACTATGAGTTGGGGCACAATACAACAAAATTTTAATAGGACTTTTTCATTTGAAAAGTGAGAATCCATGGGTGGATCTAGAATTACATAGGATAAAAAATAAGATATTTGAAGAATATGGGGTATATACAGTGATAGTAGATAGAGACTACATAAAAGATACACTTAAACAATTAGTTTACTGTTATTAGGCCGCAGAGGATGAAGAAGTAGAAGATAACCCACGTGCCATACATATATTAGAAGGGGAAGGAGAAAGAGGGTTAGAAGGACCTAAAATACAATTAGAAGAGTTCACTACACCTATGAATATTAAGAAGTTCAATATTGGGACTGAAGAAAATCCCAAGATATCCAACATTGGAGATTACTGGGACAGTGAGACAATGGAAAAGATAACTGAATTACTGCGTGAGTATAGTGATTTATTCCTAGCCACATTGTCGGAGATGAAAGGGGTAGCAGGAGAACTTGGAGAAATGAAGATACCCCTCAGACTAGATGCAAGGCTAGTTATACATAGACCATACAAATTAAACCCCACATATAAGCAAAAAGTTAAGGCACAAATTGACAGAATGCTAGAATTAGGAATCATAGAAGCTGTGGAAGAATCAAAATGGATTATTCGAATCGTGGTCTAGGAAAAGAAGACTGGAGGGATTAGAATATGTGTGGATATGAGGAATTAAACAATGCATGCCCACATGTTCCTTTTCCTACTCGATTTACATATGAGTTTTTAGAAAATGTGGGAGGACATGAAGTGTACTCCTTCACAAATAGATTTTCAGGTTACCATCAGATTAGAATTGCTCCAGAGGACAGGCAAAAAACTACATTTACATAGGGGTCATATCAATACACATTAATGCCATTTTATTTAAATAATTCACCAACAATATTTTCCAGAGTAGTGGTAGTTGCATTCAAGGATTTTATACATAAATTTTTAGAAGTATATCTGGATGATTGGACAATATTCAGTTTTTTGAAGGACCATGTAGAAATTTTGAGGTTAATGTTAGAGAGATGTAGGCAATGTAAGATTTCCTTGAACATTAAGAAACATATATTCAGTACACCTTTTGGCATCCTACTTGGACACATTGTATGGAAACAGGCTTAATAGTAGACCCTTCAAAGATTGTTGTTAATGTCAATTTACCACTACCAAAGTCAGTGCGCTAGTTGAGAGCAACATTGGGCCACAAAGGGTACTAGATGAAGTTCATAAAGGGGCTATGAAAATATTACTGCACCCATGGAGAAGTTACTAAATAAAGACAACAGGTTTCAGTGGAATGATGAATGCCAAGAGAACATGGACATACTTAAAGAGAAGATGGCGACAACACCAATTTTGAGCTTTCTATATTGGACAAAATAATTTCATGTGCATGTGGACGCTTCATCCATTACACTTGGAGAAGTCTTGACACAACCAAGTGAAGGAGACATTGATCACCCAATATATTTTTCTAGTAGAAAGTTATCTGAGTATAAGAAAAACTATAATACTATAGAAAGGGAAGATCTGGATATGGGATATGCCTTACAAAAGTTCAATCATTATTTATTGGGTCAACATTTCAAGATGTTTACAGATCATTCCACATTGAAGTACATAGTTAACTAGCTAGTGTTGGGGGGAAGGATCTGTAGATGGTTGTTATTGTTTTAGGAATATGATTTTAATCATAGTAAAACTAGGGAAGCCGAATACATGACTAGATCATCTATCAAGTATTACTAATGGAGAGGAGCCAAAGAACTTGGAGGATAATTTTCCTGATGCTAACTTATTTTCTATTTAGATTGCTGATGATTATTTTGCTGACATTGTTGGATTTTTGATCACATGAATGGATCCCAAGGAATTTACTGTCGTGTAGAAAAATAGTCAGTAGTGCACGCTGTAGACTATCAACTGATTGCAGGTCATTTATACAAGTTAGGTGCAGATGGAATTATGAGAAGATGTGTGATGGAGCATGAACGCTCCATGGTTTTAACAGAAGCACATGAAGGAATAGTTGGAAGGAAATATGCATGAAATCCTACAACATAAAAGGTGTTGTGCGTAGGATTATGGTCTCCTACAGTACATAAGGATGCAAAGGAATACTATGAGACTTGTGATGTTTGTCAAAGGGTGGGAAAACCATCCAAAAGGGATGAAATGCCACTTATGCCCCAAGTAACCTTACAATTGTTTGATAAATGGGTTGTGGATTTCATTGGACCCATTAGTCCACCAACAAGGAGATCAAGAGCCAGATACATCATCACTGCGACAAAATACTTAACCCGATGGGAAGAAGCAACCCCAGTGAAGGACTACAACACAAAAATTGCAACGCATTTTCTCTTTGAGAACGTAGTGACTAGATTTGGATGTCCTCGAATTTTGTTGAGTGGTCAGGGAACCCATTTTATCAATAGTACAGTTAGAGACATGGCATAAGAATTTGAGATATATCATCAAAAGAGAACACCTTACCATCCCCTGGAAAATGGTACAGTATAATATTTTAACAAGATTCTAGAGAATGCATTGACAAAGATTTACAATGTGAATAGGGACGATTGGGATTTGAAGGTATCAACAATGTTATGGGATTGCAAGCCTACATGCAAGAAAATTATAGGACATACACCATTCAGACTAGTGTATGGGAATGAAGTAGTGGTTCCATTGGATTATTTAGGACCCAGTCTGCGCATTGTAGCAACCACCAACATGACAGAAGGAGGTGCTACATAGGAAATATTGGATCAGCTGATGGAGCTGGAAGAAGATAGGATTTTAGTAGGATTTCACCAGGAAGTACAGAAAGCAAAGGACAAAGATTGGCACGATATAAACATAAAGAAGAAAATCTTTAAGGAAGGATATTTGTTTCTCCTTTATGAAAACATATATCTACAACACCCAGGGAAATTCAAGATGCACTGGTTAGGGCCTTATCAGGTATAGGCCATTACAAATGGAGGTGATGTGCAACTAAAATATATTGCAGGAAAGAATCTTAGAGGATTGGTGAATGGAAGTATACTAAAACTGTATCAAGACAGTCGACCTAACAACCTAAGGTAAAAAAAGAAAGAAAAGGTATGATTGTACATATTGTATATAGTAGATGTTAGAAGAAAAAGACAAAAAATCATAAAAAGAAGAAAGATAACAAAAATATAGAAGAATATTAGAGGGTTTTTTGATGTAATAGATTTGTTAACATTAACAGTGCACCACAAAAAAACCAGTGTTGAAGACACTGCATGTCGAAAAATAGTTGACATACACAAAAAGTGGAGAGCGCAGAAAAAAGTGAAAAGGTGACAACTACCAGTGAGAAACAACTGTCGGTACACCGTCCTGCTATAAAGTCGAAAAAAGTGGAAAAATTTGGTCATTTATGTTTTTTCGCTAAGGAGAAGAATGGAGAGCAAATCTTAAGCATGAAAGAGTAATAATTCATGATAGAAAGTGGTGAATTAGAGTTCAACAGTCCATATTTTAGTAGAATGTTGCCACTAAGAGTTGGAGTGCCGAGTAGGGTCGAGAGAAACATGAGAAGTAGTGCTCAGGTGACACAAATATGGATGCATGAGATGCCCACATTCATCGATGTGGATGAGATCCATATGTTGGAATATGATCCACACACCATGCAAGTTGATGAGGAATGAAATGCTTCACAGGAGGTCGGGTAGCCAGAGGAGGACGTGGAAATGACATAATCTGATGCGTCCAGAGGAAAAGGGCCACAACGGGGTGAACATGTCTTGGATTCAATGAAACATGGCCTAGAGCCATAAGAAGATCATGAAACAGAGCACCAGGGTGTACCAGAGGTTGGGGTGTCATCCCTACAAGGAAAGAAGAAGGCACGGGCGAAGAACAATGTGCAAGGAATATTGCGCACATAGGCAGAATTAGAAATAGTGATGCCAAAAATCCCAGAGGGAGTAAAAACAAACGATGATATGGTGGGAGGAGTAGATCTTATCAAATACTCTGATCATGATGTGAATGACACAATTAAATTCCCATAATTGGTGCAACATAACTACATGGAGAGTAGAGGAGAGGGCCCATTAGGCACGCCACTGTTCGAGCCTGTGTAGTGGATCATGGGGCTCTACAATATAGGAATCATGAATTTTCTAGATATACCGCACTTTGGGCGTGGTAAACACATAATGGATGTGTGAAGCGACTACTAGTAAGGGTGCATGGAGGATTTTTGTGGATGGATAGGCTAGTTCCTATCAATGTGGACTTGATCGCAACCATCACTGGCCTACCCACGGATAGAGAGAAGCCAAAGAAATATGTAGAGGATAAAACCAAAGTGACATCCATCTCCAACAAAATCAAGGAAAATTATGGCACATAGAGAGGAAATAGGGGAATCAGGATCAGTGACATAATTGATCATGCGATGAGATTTGCTACAAGGATGTTAGGGTGCAACTTAATGAGAAAGTGCAGAAAGGAGGAAGTACCAGTAGGAGTGGTAGAATATGTAGCACAATGCGCGAAGGGGTGTTCAATGAGTTGGGCCCCTTATCTACTAAATTATTTCTTGGAGGATTTTGAGGATAGACATGATTGGGGCTCCAAGTTCCACTAATGATGGTTACTCATCCTCATTGCACTTGTAGGATGGAAAGAATCGATGTACAACATGTTCCTGCAAAGAATAGGAAAGTGTGGCATATCCCTCTACACGTCTCTTAGAAGCACAATAGACCCAAAGGTGAGGAAAATAAACAATGATGTATTCTCTCTATACTTGTTGGAGATCTAGAACCGTGTAGATGACACATGGAGGATTTCCCTAGAGACTATCCAAGAATTTGGACAGATATAAAATTTTCAAGCATCACGCCACAACATGTGGGTACAGATGAAGAATGATCGAACTAAGGAGTGGATACAATTGAACTATTGCGTCACAATGCAGGATATACATATGGAGGTCCAGGAGTGGCCCAAGGAATGGAAAGCACCAGTAATCCCAAGGACAATGCTAGAAGGATAGAATTAGATGCAAGACAGAATAGTCCCTGCACAACAGACATGAACAAAGAGTGCGAGCAAAAAGAAGAATGCTGCACAAGGCCAAGTTGGGGGAAGAAAACCCATACAAAAGAAAATAAGGACATAAAAGAAATCATAGCGTGTTCCTACACGAGATCCATCGTGCACATAGTAGGTACCAAGAGGAACAACAAAACATGTGCGTGCAAGAGAGGAAAGGGAAGAGACACAAGAAATACCCATGGAGGAAGAAATTGGGCAGGATACATGCATTTATACCCATATGCCAGAGGCATATGAGACATCAGACTCCCAAAGGAAGAGAACATGGGAGCAATCAAGTGGCTCCAGGAAAAAGGCGAAGGCCCACAAAAAACCACTGGAAACATCACTGACAACAAATGATGTGGAACTAATAGCCATGCAATTGAAGATCAACTGTCAAAGGTGTGGGAGAATGTGGAGAACTACAATGCTTTGATTCTGGAAAAAATACAGGAAGTGAAAGCGATGTTGGAGAAGTTGAGGATTAGAGCAGAGCAATCATCGAAACACCAACCAACAAAAATGAAGGAAGGAGTGCCTGTTGGAGAAACAATGCAAATTACAACGTAGGGGAGCACCAATTTTATCATCACCCTTGAGATGTCGTTCATCGATGATGTGACAACATAGAATCCCCTAAAGGACATGGAGACATTGTACTTGGAGTTTCCAAACATCCCAAAGAATGTGCTCTATAAATTACAAATAAGTGTAGTGCAGGTAATTTGGTTTAGGGAAAGGTCTGATGCGATGAATCTACAAATTGTGCAGGAGGAGAAGATCACACTGAAGGAAGCAATTAGACAAGAAGGTCAGACAAAGAAGATAGAGAAACAAAAAGTAGAAGAGATGGAGAAGTATATAGGTGCAGTATTTCAAACCATCCCAGACAACACAGACTCAGAGGGAATCTCTACTGAAGAGAAAATGAGGAAAATAACATAGGCCTTGGAGCATTACAAGGACCATATAAAGGATCCGGAGGAGTGCGTAGTACCCAATACTCCTCCAGAAGTAAGAGCACAACGAGAACAAGATGCAACCGAATCTACAAAAATTATAGCACAATCCATAAATAGGATGACATAGTTGTTCGAAAAAAGTGTCCAACTGTGGAAATAGATCTTAGAATATAGAAGTTTGAAAGACCTACAAGACATGTAAGAAAGGGAAGAAAAGGTACATGCAGTAATAACAGTCTTAAAACAACGAAAAAAGACAATTTCACTGCCAGAAAAAATTAAGACAACTGCAAAAATGAAGATTCTACAAGTAGAGGAGAAAGCAGTGCAGGCGCAAAAAATTGCAGGACAGGTTCAGTTGGAGCCTCTGTAGGACAAGGCAGAACAACTCATCATGGATATTGACACAACAAATACAAGGGTGGAACAAATAGGCTTGGTAGGAGGAGATATATTGAAGCCTCCAGTCACCGCACAGGTGGTGGAAGCCATGATGGAGAAGGGAAACTAGGCTAAGGAGCAATGCCAACATATAGCATAGATGTATGAAGAACTGACACAAGTAGTAAAGGATGCAAGAGTTCTCAAATGACTCAGGACAATTCATGATGTTAGTGTTGGGGGCCGGTTGGCACAAGAAAATTTTGGGGAGAATCAAGGAATTTTTGAAGGAATGAAAGTAGCACCGAAAAATAGGGGAGCATGCTGGAAATAGAGGAAAAACAACGCTGGGAAAGAGGAAAATCAACAATGAAAAAGAGGAAAATCAGCATTGAGAAAAGTAGTTACAATGTGGACAAACTACTGTGGAGTAGTTGGAAAGTGGACAAGCATCGACTTGGAGAAATGGTTGGATCGAGGACTAGTTGAGATTAAGTCAAGAAGAAAGTAGAAATACCTAATCCGCTTAGGGTTAGGGTTTTTGTAAAGGTTTTGTCCCAATTTTTGTATAAGTAGAATGTATTAGGACGATGAGATGTTGGTCCTTTTTGTTAGTGAGTTAGCCATTTCAGACAATCTATTAGTAGAGTGGTGAAAAGTTCTTAGAGTTGTGAGAGATATTTCAGTCTATGGAGATCAAATGTAATGAAGGAATAAATGTACAGTGCACACCACTAGATTTTGAAAGAATATGAATAAAGAGCCAACGTGACAAATATTTATGGATGTAGCCCCAGGCGGGGTGGACCATGAAATATATGTGTTTTGTGTGAATGTATGCAATGTTTCTGATTGTATTTACTTTAGTAAGTTTATGATGAACATGTTAAATGATAAAGGAAATAACACTACTCACTAAGAATGAACTAATGGAATCTACATAATAGCTCTAGTAAAATGATGGTTATAGCTAGCGTGTAGATCTGAAGCTTATTGTACAATAGATGAATACTTATCATGGAATGCATGCAGTTATAATGGTTAGTGAAGTCCATTGGTCATATACTGTGTCAATGGTAAGAGTTAGAGTTAGAATAATATATGGGTATTCGAGGCTTAGTAGTTGAGTGGGTCTAATGCCTCTGAGAGAGAAACACATCCCATCCCAAGGTTGAAGATATCTGAGTCCTACGACCACCCATAGAAGCCATCTCATGTGAGCCTGCATAGTGTACTCTATGCATTGTGTTACCTTCTGGTATCCATAAGGGTTGATGGCAGAAGGGGAGTTGGTAATCCTATAGTTAGAGCCTGGGTTAGCCCAAAATAAAACCAACAAGTACTTCGCTACTATGATATTCAGAGGTTCCACTCTCAATATACACCGATTCAACCAAACTCCAAAGAAGCAAATTCCCAAATAGACACTTATATATGACTCCGACGCTCTGGAGACTTGGGCTTTGGAAGACCTGACCATGCAACAACACAAATCACCCGAACCCTGAACCGACACACTAGTCCAACACTCTCTAGCTCCAGAGCTTCAGGCTTTAGAAACTCTTACAACACAATAACACAATCCTCCCAAACACCAAATTGGTGAATTCCCATAGGGCTCCTGAATCAACGGTCCACACTTCTTCGACAACCAATGGCTCTGATCTACTTTAGAACTCAAGGTTTCATGAGTTCTTGTTACTGATCACCACCAAACTTTCGAATTTACAAACCCCAAATGGGTGAAGGGCTCAGATATATGATCCACATGTCCCCATCAATGAATGACCTAGATTTACTACGGGCTTCAGGACTTTGGGGAATTTCACACTAAAGCCCTTTTTACCCGTGATCCTCTGGATCGCTAAACTTCTGAACGATGAGATCTTATGACTCACACTCACTTTTGCACATATCCGATGATTGGGATATGATATCCTCCACGATGCTTCTCCTCCTGCTTGGGCTTCATATGAATGCCCAAATCTATGCTCCATGACCGATCCAACGAATTGTACTCCTCCTAGTGATATACGATGTAGATTCAATTTAGGGCTTCAGAGCTTTGGGCCTTCAACCACTTTCACAAC
The DNA here is from genome assembly GCA_000966675.3 of Picea glauca. Lineage (NCBI taxonomy): Eukaryota > Viridiplantae > Streptophyta > Pinopsida > Pinales > Pinaceae > Picea > Picea glauca. Next base: position 285,731 of record JZKD02S0329627.1, on the reverse strand, counting down.
AAATTCCTAAAAATTGCTGAAGCAGAGAAGTCCAAAGGAATTTGAAGATTAACGACCACACACCTTCTCCAGATCTAATGGATGTGAAGGATCTATCTTCTCCCAAACATATCTCATCCGTTCTCTTTCAAACAAAGAGTTTTCTCTTTTCCTTGGGGACTTACCTCGCTATCCCTCCTTGAGAGTTTTCATTTGGGTGACTTAAACCTTTGGTGCATGCCTTGCGCTTCCTCTCCTGATATCTTTATAGTCAAAGGACCTAAGTCTTTGTGCACCTTTTGTGCTTTCCTCTTGATCTCTATGACTTAAATACATCATCTACACTCTTCTTGCTGCTCTCTGCAGTCTAGAACTTTAAAAAGTTCTCACCTTCTGCACTCCCTGCATAGGCCCTATGCACACTTACACTGTCTCTCCTGCTAATCATGAGACTTAAAGAATTATCATGCACACACCTTACACTTATTCACAGTCTGGAACTTGGAATATCCTCTGGCACACACTTGCGCTATTTCTCCTGAGCTTGAAGTTATTCAAATTCAAAGGGTCTCAAATTTTTGTTCCTTTATATTACTTCTTGTTACCTCCTATCACTCTGCGCTCTTCCTCCTAAGCTTGACCAACACTTAGATTTTTTTTTGGTTTTGTGCACTCCTTGCACTTGCCTCTTGAGTCTTGGACTTGAAAGACTCACCTGCTGATTCGAAAAGATATTTTAAATGACAATGGTTAAGTATTTTTGCATGCGTTAAATTACCATTTAGGAATTGATGAAAGAGGAATATTTAATGAAGAAACATAACATCCATATAAACATATGAATATATGGAAAATAACATAAATCAACAACAAACCATAATAAGAGAAGTTGATAACGGAGTTTGACAATCTCGCCTACGTCTCCGGGCCTTTGTCTTAGTGGGTGAGGATTTCTTATTTATGTTCAAAGCTTTAAAAGTACATCATAACAATGCCAAAAAGGTTACAAACTGATATGGACTTGTTCTACTATAGCTCTAGAACCCAACAAAACTGACGACACTGCAATCAGATGAACGAAGATCCCAGAAATGGCTCGCAAAGGTGCTCTCCTCAATGGCTTCCCTGCGTAGAAATGGCTTTGCCTCAATAAATCTTTAACATTTATCTTCTCTGAATCTCCCTCTCCAGGATTCAAGAATCTCTGGTCTATATAGGATTGAAATGGTTAACAAACTCCCAACTTCTCCCCAAGATATGGCCCCAAAAAGGGCCCAATATCCCCCAATATTAGCCAAAATCTCTCAAAACTGTTGAGAAAATCACTAAAAAATCATAATACAATGCTTAAAAACCCACTTTTGGGAAATATACAGGCGCAACCCCTTTTTCGCTGGATCTTGGTCACTTGGGCACCTCCATGTGGCCCAAGCACTAAGTCTTGTGCACTGCCTCCCTCTTGGATTCCCGACTCCTGGTTATATGCAGTGGCCATATGGCCCTCGGGCTATGCTCCATGCACAAATATTAGTTGTAGCTGGCCCCCAATGGTGTAGCCCATGGTTATGCCCCCTAGTCAGTGGGCTAGCCCAACCGATCGAGGATAACCCCTTATCAACGATACCTACACACACGTCCGTTTTGAAACCATTATGAGAACTTTTATTTTTAGGCCTTTCTGGACCCATTTTGGTCTCGAGATCTAATTCTGGATCACACCTCCCCACTAAAGACCTTTTGGTCCTCCAAAAGGTTACTGACCAGTCATCAAGTGTGGGATAGGCCACCCAATTTTTTCCCTTTCTTTAAACTCTGTCCTATGTACCTGTCTCATCAAGATCAATTGTAAAACAATCATGATAATTGACAACATATTGCTATCCATTTTCACCCTGTCACATCTTACTGGAGCCACTATCATCTATGTTGACAAAATTACTAATGATAACATCAGAAATATGACTGCAAATTATCTAATATGTTTTTAATATTTGCACGACATTAGTTGATCTTGAAGCAAAGTGTGATTGAACTTCCATTCTACAATCATCTCTTGCTCTTGCTTAAGATCGATTACTTGATTTGAAACAATTATAGGTGTGTTTCTTTCATGAGCCACCTTTCTTAATTGTTCCATTGTTTGAAGATATTTATTTTCCTTTAAATGATGAGCATGAACCACATATTCTTTGCCTTCTTTGATTAAGTGATATTGATTCTTTTCCCTGTATAAGATTTCTTTATGATCATACAAGTAAGGACTTCCTAAGACCATTCCACATTCATTGAGTGGAACCACATCACATGTTACCTCGTCCACAAACTTAGATGAAATTGCAAACTTTAATGTGCATTTCTTTTTTATGTGCAATTGATGATTGTTGCGTATCCATTTAAGTGTGTAAGGAATATGATGCATCTAAGTGTTTAATCCCAATTTCTTAACCATTTCCTCTTAAATCAAGTTAGATTGAGATCCACTATCTATCAATGTGTCGACCTTAGTATGTCTCATTATGATCCTTATGTGAAACAATTTACTTCTAGAATAAAATCCATCACCAATTTTACCTGCCAAACCAACCAATGACACTTTAGATTCATCACCTAAATACGATCCCAAGTCTGTTGGTCATGTTGCTGCTACAACTATTTGCCTCCCTTTCTTTTCTTTGAACCACTTCGGTCTCTTCTCGGGATGCAATTTCCAACATTGTTCCTCATCATGCCCTTCTTTCTTGCAATTCTTGCAAGAGGGATTCTCTTCCTTTCTTGCCACTGAATTTTCCTTCTTTCCATTCCACTTCCTTTTGTCCTCTTTTATCAAAGATGATTCCCCTCATACACCAACTCATGTTTTATCTGCCTCGATGTATGTTGCTTGAACCAAAACCTCATCAAGATTAGTAGGTCCAAACATAAATACAATGTTATGAATGTGTGTAGGTAAACCTCCTATATACTTCATAAGAGTTTCTTGGGTATTTTAAGGAATATCTAACATCAATGCCATCTTATGAAAACCATATGTGTATTCTTGCATTGTTTGTCCTTTTCTTAGTTTAAGACCTTTCCATTCAATTAAGACCTTTCCATTCAATTAAATCTTTCTCTTTATAACCCAAAGGATATAATTTCTTTCTAAGTGTATAAATAAAACTTTTCCATGATGGAAATACATTACCCACTTGTTGCGTGACATTTTGCAACTTGCTTTCCCACCAGATGAGTGCTGTGCCTGTAAGTTGAAGTGATGCCAACTTGATCTGAGTTGCCTCATCCTTGATTTGTTGCACACTGCAATAAACCTCCATATGTCTGACCCAATTATCAAGTCTCTCTGCATTGACTTCACCATCATACATGGGTAATTCAAATTTAACATCAAGCTTAAGTATATGCATATCATGTTTATGTTTATGGACATGTTTTCTTGGAGTAGATTTAGAACTTGAATTTGAAGAAGAAGAAGATGATGGAGAAGAAGGAGGTGAAGGAGGAATTTGAGGAGGATCCTCTCCTTCTTCACTTTTTACCTTTGAAGATTCACCTAGATTCCGTCTCTTCTGTTCCAAGTAATCCTCATACAAAACCTTCATCATCTCTGACATGGCGAATAAAGTTTTTCAAAAATCTTTCTCATCATGAGAAAATCCCTCTTCCGATGCCATCTTCTCACTGTGAGAAGTTCTTTTTCTCAATCCAATCAATGGATTCTCTTCAACAAGCTCACATTCACCATGTTTCAACTTTTCCCTGGTAATCATGCAAACTCAAAAACCAACCGTCATCTAGCTCTGACACCACTTGATTCAAAAAGATCTTTTAAACGACAATGGTTAAGTATTTTTGCATGCATTAAATTACCATTTAGGAATTGATGAAAGAGGAATATTTAATGAAGAAACATAACATCCATATAAACATATACAGATATGGAAATAACATAAAGCAACAACAAACCATAACAAGAGAAGTTGATAACGGAGTTCAGAAATCTCGCCTACGTCTCAGGGCCTTTGTCTCAGTGGGTGAGGCTTTCTTATTTCTGTTCAAAGATTTAAAATTACATCATAATAGTGCCAAAAAGGTTACAAACTGATTTGGTCTTGTTCTATCGGATCTCTAGAACCCAAAAAAACTGACGACACTGAAATCAGATGAACAAAGCTCCCACAAATGGTCTGCAAAGGTGCTCACCTCAATGGATTCCCTACATAAAAATGGCTTTGCCTCAACAAATGTTCAACATTTATCTACTCTAAATCTCCTCTCCAGGCTTCAAGAACCTCTGGTTTATACAGGATTAAATTGGTTAACAAACTCCCAACTTCTCCCCAAGATCTGGCCCCCAAAAGGGCCCAATATCCCCCAATATTAGCCAAAATATCTCAAAATTGTTGAGAAAATCACTAAAAAATCATAATACAATGTTGAAAAACCCACTTTTGGGAAATATATAGACAACCCATTTTTTGCTAGATCCTGGTCACTTGGGTGCTTCTATGTGTCCCAAGCGCTAAGGCTTGTTCTCTTGCCCCCTCCTGGATTCCTAGCCCCTGGTTATATGCAGTGGCCATATGACCCTCGGGCTATGCTCCATGTGCAAATATCAGTTGTAGTTGGCCCCCGACGGTGTAGCCGATGGTTACGCCCCCTGGTCGGCGGGCTAGCCCGATCAACCAAGGATAACCCCTTATCTCCCACGCCAAGTGTATAGGTCTGAGTCATATGGGATACACCGAAACTGGGGGCTGGATCCACTTATCCTCATGCCAACATACAATACAAAGGAGTGGGGTCATGTGAATATGTGTTGCGACCGGGGCTGGGGGCTAGGCCCCAATCCTATTCTCCTCTGCCCAAACCCACATATCACCTTAAATATAACTTGCAGACTATAGTTAACAAGAACTATCATGGGCAGGCTGGCTAGACTGAGCCTGCCAAGTCGTTTCCCCAGACCAGAGGTCACGGGTTTGAATCTTGTAGACCCAAACAAAATTTTTCCAAAAACTACGACCATTAGAGGGGCGCCATGTGGCAGCCCAGGACTGGGCCACGTGGAACCTTCACCGATGCCATGTGTCCAAACACCATTTTTCCACATCTTCCACATGTCTACCCTGTAACATGCCACTATACTTGCCACATCTTCCATGTGTCGTACGGATGTACGGACATACCATGTGTCACCCTTGCGGTGGTGACATGTGTCACTCCCCGACTTGTCCATCTGTACATTCCCAGTTAGAAACATGTCCATGTTAGCATCCCAACTCACCCTACCACATCAACGGTATGAACGCATGACTTGTATAGTCAGCTACCACGTGGCACTGTATGGACTGTATAGTCAACATTTTTTTGCCTATTTGGCCAAATGAAAAGACCGTGATATATTGGTCATACAACATCTGTTTGATCCTATTCAATTTTCATTGGGTTCATATAGACGAGGCCTATGCACATGTCTGTTTTGAATCCATTTTGAGAACTTTTATTTTTAGGCCTTCCTGGACCCATTTTGGTCCTGAGATCCAATTCTAGATCACCTGCGCACTCCTTGCTCTTAATATGTGCACACTTGCACTAACCTTCCCTTGATATTTTACACTTCTTCGAGTGTAGGTGCACTCCTTGCGCTCGCTTGGTGCACTCTTTGCACTATCTCTTATGAGATTATGACCTGTTCTGGTGTGCCCACCTATCATGCTCCTCACAAAACTCATGAATGAGTTTGTTCACACACCTTGCTCTTGCTTCTCATATTTTTATAACAACTCTAACGTGCACTCCTTGCACTAGTATTGGGAGCCCAAAACACTCACAAACTCACACAGATAGGGAAGTCTATATATTCCGGCAAAGGGAACGATTCATACATTCATGAAATTCATAAACATACCTAATACATATTCAGAAAACAAACATTAAACACATTCTCATTCACATAATACACACACATAGACTCATATGCAGAGAAATATGCATTTTTATTAAATATGAATGCTTTGTACAATAGGTTACAGGACTGGACTACAACAAATTCTCAATTCTTCCTCTCCTCTCCTCTCTTCTATTGCTCTTCTCTCAAGCTTATCTAATCTTCTCGGATTCTCTTCTTCTAATGCCTCTATCTCAATACATATAGATTTTTACAAAAGAGGGGCTTCTCGAGCCTTCCTACACCTACTTACATTAAATTACATTTAATTTACATCTAGTCCGAATCAGATCTAGATTCATCTACCTGTCATCCATTAAAAGAGACTTACATGCAACCTTTCACAATACAATGGCTCAACCCTCCTTGAACCTTACAATATTTAATTACATTAAATTTTAGATTTAAACTCAAAACAAGAAGGCTTTCGCTTCTCTCTCCTTAGGATTTTCTCCCTCCTAGTGCACTACTGTGATGACTGCTGATGCGCCATTGATGCTCCTACATCAGACAATATTCCAAGTGAAAGGGAGTGTGCTTCTTTGGTGGAATACATTCTTTCCATAAATGAATATGGCCATTGAATATGTGTCTTGGGAATTGTTTGAGGAACAATTCCGTGAGAGGTACCTTTATGATGAGTTCATTGAGCGCCGACTCAATGAATTCAATGCTTTACAATAGGGAAGTGATAAAATACCTGGGTATGAGGATAGATTTATGGAGTTGCTCAGATATTCTTTGCACTTGAACACTAAAAAGTTGAAGGTGCCAAGGTAAGGATTTTGATGGCTCAGACCTTGCACGATGTAGTACATAAATATTTATAGCTAAAGAAAAGTTGAATAATGGGGGTCAAGGTAGGAATCCTTCCAGGAAGATAGGACAAACGCCACTTAGAGCACCGTAGTAGTAGACACCCATTAGATAGACTTATGGGCATCGTGATATAGCCAAAGGACCTATATTTTCTACACATAAACAAGATACCCATCAGAGGAATCCATATAGAGAGCCACCACAACAAAAACCATGTCATCCTCAACAACAAAAACAATATAAATCTGTTCATCAGAATAGATTAGTGCCTCAAAACCCTAGAACAACAGATCCTTCCACTGGAACTATGAGAACAAACCCTAAGAATGGATGTTGGAAATGTGGAGAGCACCACTATCAGAGAGATTTACCTATTGAGAAGGAAAGAGTTGCTGGATCATCATGACAGATGACCATGGGAGATTTTGGAAAGACCCATAGGATTCATACAACAATAAATAACCGCTAGGCCAAGCATTAGTCTACAGTGCTCAAGAATTCATGTATGATAGTAGATCAACAATTTAGTGTTTTGATAGTTCCAGGAGCTACTGAGATTTTTATATCTAGTGTTGTGCTTAAAATAATTAAGGTGAAGGAAGTTGAACAAGATGAGTTTAGATATGTAGAAATGACATATGGTTCCAAGAAAAAAGTTGGAGGAAAGATTAGGGATTGTAACATTAACTTGGGTGATTTCATCGCAAATGTAAACCTTTATGTCACAACCTTGGGAAACTACAACATTATGATTGAAATGGATTGGTTAGAATTGAACGATGCGATACTTAACTGCAAGACAAAAAGATTAAGATTAGTTTATGATTTGGGAAAGAGTAGAGTAATTGTATAAAGAAACCAAGGAGTATCACTAAGATTTATTTCTTCCCTACAATTACAAAAAAATATGCACGAGGGATGTAATTTGTATGACATATTAGCGCTTAATGAAAAGGATGACATGGAAATATTGGAAGAATTCCCAGTAGTATCAAAGTTTGTCGATGTTTTTTTCTGAAGAACTACCATGTTTATTGCCAAATAGAGAATTGGAATTTACGATAGATCTAAAATTTGGAATAGAACCAATTGCTAGAACGCCATATTGAATTTCGACACCTTAATTGCAAGAGTTAAAGATGAAATTGAAGGAGTTGTAGGATTTGGGAGTTATACGTCCAAGCGTATCACTGTTGGGTGCACACATAATTATTGTAAGAAAGAAGGATAGATCATGGAGGCTTTGCATTGACAATCGTCAATTAAACAAAGACACGATCAAGAATCAATACCTGTTACCGAGAATTGATGACTTATTTGATCAAATGAAGGGAGCGATAGTGTTTTCAAAGATTGATTTTAGATTGGGGTACCATCAATTGTGAATTAATTATGAAGACACTCCTAAAACGACGTTTAAAAGAAGATTCATACATTATGAATTTATTATATTACTGTTTGGATTGACAAATGCCCCCAATGTTTTCATGAGTTTAATGAATGGGGTATTCCACAAGTACTTGGAACATTTTGTACAAGTATTTATTGATGATATACTAATTTACTCTCAGAAAAAAGAAGAGCATGATGAATATTTGAGATTAATTTTACAGTTTTTAAGAGAAAACAAGTTGTACAGAAAGTTGTCGAAGTGTTCTTTTTACTAGACGAAGATTCACTATTTGGGACACATTATTTCTGGAGAAGGTATCACTGTGGATCCAACGAAGGTAGAAGTGATTATGGAATGGAAAACACCGACAAACGTACAAGAGGTACATATTTTTATGGGATTAGCAGGTTACTATCGACATTTCATCGAATGTTTTTCAAAAATAGAAAATCCAATTACGGAACTGAAAAATAAGAACAAGAAATTTGTATGGTCAGAGAAGTGTGCATAAGCATTTCAAAATCTTAAATAACTATTAAAAAAACACCAATACTGAAAGTTCTGGACATGGACAAAGAATTCTTGGTATGCACCGACACATTCAAGGAAGAATTGGGTGGAGTATTAATGCAACAAGGATGAGTTATCAAGTATATTTCAAGGAAACTAAGAAGGCATGAAGAGAATTACACAACACATGATTTGGAATTATTAGCAATTGTTTATGCCTTACGAGTTTGGAGACACTATCTTATTGGACGTAAATTCGAGTTGAAAAATGATCATAGCGGATTACAACAAATTTTTACTCAGAGTGACTTGATTGCGTGACAAAGATGTTGGTCATAAATTTTAAGTGAGTATGATTTTTAGATCACGATGAATGGTTAACAGAGTAACAGATGCGTTGAGTTGGAGACCTCATATTTTCTCAGTAATATCCCTTAAGATGAATCTTCGAGAACAGATTTTGGCATTACACATTGATGACGACTGGTACATGGAAGTAAAAGGAAATATTGTACAAGATACCATGATGATACCTAGATATGAGGGATATTCTTTGGACAATTCTGGGTTTCTAAGGTATAATGGTAGAATATATGTACCATCAAATGAGGAATTGAGAAATTTAATTTTGAACGAAGCTCATCGAGTAGTGTATATGGCTTATCTTGGAGTCACGAAGATGAAGGCATAACTTAAACCTTGTTTTGAGTGTCAAAAAGAGAAGTATGAACATAGACATCCAATGGTATTATTACATCCACATGCGATTCCTGAATTGAAATGGGAAGTTGTATCGATGGATTTTATTGTTGGATTGCCATTGATGACAAGGAGACACGATTCTATATTTGTAGTCATCGACACTTTGACGAACAATGTGCATTTTATACCAGTCCGTATGACATATAAAGCACCAGACACAAATAAAATTTTGTTAACTGTTGGTCACTATAATTGCTTAATTGATTTAAACAATCAAGTGATACATAAATTATCAACCCAGGGAAGTCTTTTATTTCAAAGATAACCACGCACTATATATGCTCAATTCCAAAAGCAAATTAGTGTTGTAGTAAAGAAACTTATACTAATTATACTTGCTTGAATGAACTGAAGCTCTTAATTAAATCACAGGAAAGTAACTTCCCTATTTCAATTCTTTAAAGATCAATTTAAGAATCTTGGATTACATTAAAATAACACTTGCAATGGGAAAGAACAACTATTCTGCAATCAGAGAACATGACCCTTACTCTCAAACAGAGACTTCAATACTAACACTCCTTCATGAAAACAATAATGCAGAAAACAATTAACTCTATCTAGCAGAGAACAAAGCCACCTAGTTCCTTCCTTTCTAAGCAAGAGCCTTAAGCCTTATTTCTATTTTAGCACACCTGAGAGTTTGAGGTTTACAGAGAACAGGGCAGTCTGATCCCTTCCTTTCTGAGCAGGGATACTTAACCCAGTTTCTGGTTGGCACAATTGCTGATTTAATGGAAGTCTACAGAGAACATGATGTTGGTCCCTTCCTGTCTGAGCAGGAACCCCTAACCAAATCTCTGGCTAGCACACATACAATAGTAAATTAAATCTACAGAGGACAAGGTGTTTGTGATTCCTTCCTGTATGAGCATGAACCCTTAACCAAATCTCTGGCTAAAACACTTGCAACAATAAATGAAATCTACATAAGACAAGGTGTTTGTGATTCCTTCCTATCTGAGAAAGAATCCTTAACCAAATCTCTGGCTAACACACTTGCAACAATAAATGAAATCTACAGAATACAAGGTGTTGTGATTCCTTCCTTTCTGAGCAGGAACTCTTAACCAAACCTCTGGCTAGCACACTGGCATAAGTAAGTGAATTCTATAGAGGGTAGGGTATCCTGATTCCTTCCTGTCTGAGCAGGAACCTTTAATCCAGTCTCTGTTAAGCTCGTAAAATCATCATACAAGATTGCTGATAAAAGGAATTACAAATTCCATTCAATAAACTAAGACAGAGTCAGTAGTGTTTCAACAAAGCGGAATCTATTAAAAACAGTGTTTCAACAAACGACAGTTAAACAAAGCATGAACATAAATTATACTATCACACTTCTAACTAATGGGTGAATCTTGTGAAGAAGGTGGGCCCTCCCTTCTCACAAGATTCCCCTGAATGAAAAGATAGAGAAGGATACTCAAAGCAGTCTTATATTCATCTGTCGAAATATCACATTACAAATTGGAAGAATAGAATACGTCCCACTTCTCTAGAGTTGCTTCAATACATAAAAACTTGGATATCCATCAAATGGTGATTTCCTCTGATTTAAAGAGGAAATCCCTTCGATACGATAATTACAATGCATAACTGATCCTTATCCTAAATCGGATCTTCTTTCTAAACCAACATAGGATGTCCTAGTCTTATGCAACCGAATGCTATTACAAGAGCTGAATGAGGTATTGCTGTTACGGCTGGGGTAACAACTTCGTGTTTCAGCATCTGCGACTCTGGACTGTGTAGTGGCTCTGTGTTTCAACATCTGCGTCCTCAAACTATAAGGCAGCTCCGTGTTTCAACATCTGTGACCTCGAACTGTATAGCAGCTCCATGTTTCAGCATCAGTTCTGTGTCAGCAACAACGACCTTGGACAGTTCTGTGTTTCAACATCAGTCTGTGTTTCAGCAACAGCGACCTTGGACAGTTCTGTGTTTCAGCAATAGGCCTCAAATGATAATCTGCAGTTTTGGACACTTATGCATTTCTAATCAATGGTTAAGTATGAGAGTGATGTAAAATATTATGCAAAACAGATTAAACGTATAGTAATGAGAAGGGACGTTGTATACCTTTAAGATGATCAGATAAAGTGATAGTATGAGTCTAAATGTAGGTGATCAAGAGTATAATGGTGGAAAAAAGTATAGGCAAAAAGGTACATTGTGTGGTCCTAACATTAACGAAATTATAAGATTGCATGGTGTACCAAGGAAGATAATATCTGATAGAGGATCAATATTCACTGGATGTTTTTGGACTAATTTCCAAGAGGCTTTGGGAGAACAATCGAATTTTAGTACAACATATCACCTCAAAACAAATGAAAAAATTGAAAGAACGAATCAAATTATATAGGATATTCTTTGAATGTATGTGATGGATCAACATAAATGATGGGAAGAACTTTTAACATTGGTAGAATTTGCGTACAACAACAATTATCAGAGTATGATAAAGATGGCACCTTTTGAGTTTCTCTACGGACGACTTTGTAGGACACCTTTGAGCTGGGATCAACTAGAGGATATGGTCCTGGTGAGACCAGAAGTGATTCAGAAGAGGGGAGATAAGATGCAATCCATAAGGAAAAGGATTAAGGAAGCACAAGACTGACAAAAGAGTTATGCATATGCACAACGTACAAATCAAAGTTATGAGATTGGTGATAAAGTGTTCTTGTAGGTGAAGCCGCTTAAGAGTTCGATTAAGTTTGGAAAGGGTGATAAAGTCTCTCAAAGGTTTTTGGGACCTTTCAATGTTGTATCAAAGAAAGGACCCATGGATTATCGACTAACCTTACCTGATTCTTTGAGGCATATGCACAATGTGTTTCATGTTTCAGTTTTACATCATTGTATTTCAGATCTGTCACATGTTATTGACTTGAGTTCATTGCAGGTATCGGATGTGTGTTCTCTCATAGTGGAGCCAATTTTCATACTGGACCATCGCACTTGACAACTATGACATCAAATAGTCAAATAAGTCAAGGTCCAGTGGAATAGTTATAGTCCACATTTCGCTACATGGGAGGAAGGATATGAGATGCGTCGACAGTTTCTTTATTTATTTTGATAGTTTGATATATATATTAGTAGCAACTATATTTATTGTTTTTATTGTTAGATTGTATAAACTTTGGGATGAGGTTTAAAACAATAGTGGGCATATGTAATATCCAGTTCCATTGATCACATTTTCATAACACTTTTTATTCTTTAAGGACACTTGCGTGCAAGTGATCCGATTAAACATGGTACACTATGATTATCTGTTTTGGTTTATGAGGCTATGATATGATTGAGTATAGAAATTTTATATGTATTATATTGATGTATAGCATTGACAGGTATTATGATGAGGTTTCCTGAGTGTGCAAGAAGCATGGCATGATGAAGATGCTCATGGCATCGACAAACTTCCTTTGACTCCGGATCGAGTCAGGGAGTGGAATATTGACTTTGATTATGAGCACTTGTTTTATTTACACATGTGTTATGATGATGATTAACTTATGGATTTCATGTATATGAGTTATTAATGTTATCTTTTTCAGTGGATGCAACCATGGTGACGCTTGCTAATCTGACTCACATATGGAGTAAAGGGGCCATACAATGATATCATATGGATGAGGGAGAGGTGTGGAAACATCTATGTCACATCCTACTAGCACTCCCATCGTGACCTGAACTGAAGGTTAATGAATACATTTTTCCTGAGAGGTTCATGATGCCATGAGGGTATATTTAGACAGTTTCTCATGAGGATTTCTGAGGGGTGAACAATAAGGAGGATTACTTATTCCTCGGTAAGCCCTTAGTCTCACACAAGGTCGACAAGTGGAGTATTGACTTCAAGATTCAAATAACTTCCAAACTATGTCTAAATGACGAGTGGAACCCTTGGAGAATGGAGGTGCATCTTGAAGAGCACGTCACAAGAATAAATTATGAGTCAATAAAAATATAAAATACCTTAGAAAAATAAAATGAATACTTAAAACTGATAGAAAAGAGAATATAAATCAATACGAATTTATAAACTGGGAACATAATGAAATCTAAGTCTAGGTGTTTGAATAAATAGATTTATAAAATGGGTTAAGGGAATTTCTAATAATAACACAAGTAAAGGGAGAATAAGAATAACATTAAGGCATGTGCACAATGTGTGTGCATGAAATTAATAATATATATATTTTTTCTAAATAAATATAAAATTAATTCATAAGAGAATGGGTAGTCAACATAGAGATATAATCCTAATTCAATCTAGACTCTAAAGCCTAACTAAGAGAAGAGTCCTAATCAAACTCCAACTGTAAATTAGTTAGGAGACATAATAAAAGAGAAATTGGGGAACTAAGGGACAACTAGGAGAAAATCTAGGAACTAATTGAGGAGTGTGAGGGAAAATGCATAATTATTTAAATTAAAAAGGATTAAACATGTGAAATTTGGGGAAAGTGTTACATGTGTTGGGGGTGAATAATCTTTAATCTAATCATTAAAAATTAGCTAATTGTGCATGAGATGGAAAGTGTCAAGGTGAATTTTCTTATAAAAGGAATGGTGAGGAAGAAGGAAATTACCCTATTGTTGGATGAATGAAATGCTGTTAAAATTTCAATTGACTAAGTTTACCTTTGTGAGTTGGGATGTAAGCTTGTGCAAGAGGTGGAAGCCTCTCCTTGCAAGGGCAAGCTTGAGCTAGTTTTTGGATCTGAAATTTTGTGTGTGACCCCTTTGCGTATCGGGGGATAAGGGGGAAGAAGAGGACCCCTAGAATTGGCTGGGAGGTACCAGTGAGGTATTAGGATTGCCAAGCGAAGGTGTGGATATTGTGCAAGTTTCTATTGTGATCAACATCAATTATCGATCTCCCTCTGGTTACAATATTGATTCGTTTTGATGTTATTGATAAATAGAAATATTTAAATATGTAATTCGACCAAGTATGGATCATAAGTTTTTTTGTAACGTAGTGTAACACTGTAAATATATACATATATTATTTCTTCTATGGATATATGTATTTGCAAGGATTCATTTCTTGAAGGATAAGATGCATAGTTGTATTCCTTGTAAAATTTATAAGAATCTCTATAATATATATATATATATATATATATATAAGTGTTCATAAATAACATTGACATGGATTTGTTCCTTGTAAGATGTGATGTATTTGATATTACCTCCTAAGCTTCATTTCTGTATTATATGTTGAATTGAAATGAAGAATGAAAAAAAAAATACCAAATGTATTGTTGTCATTTCCATTTGTTGATATGGTTGAACAACTTGCTGGATGGATTCTTTATATGAAGGTTTCATATGTTTATGATAACCAAAATTTTCTTCTTGACGAGTCTATTCGAGCTTAAACTTTCCCTATTCGGAACAATTTTCCAGAGTGTTCCCCCCTTAATTATTTCACACTGAAAACATTTTATCTCTAAATTTAATTACTGCATATATGCTATTATTTAAGTAGGGAGGCATTTCCCTAAACTTATCAACATAGTGCGCAATTGAAAGTATTCCTTTTTGAACGAGCTACCAAAAGAAACAGTTAATGAGATTAGATGGATTCTAACTTCAGGTTGACACTAGAGATTTTGCCTAAGTCGATGTTTATCTCCACAAATGTTTGTTCTTGTAGATGTAAATTTTGTCATGCAACCAGGATTTGTACTCTGTTCCTCCTAAACATATTAATATTTCCTTATGAGGAATAATGAGTAGATGGGATAGTCTATTCTTGAATGTTTATCCAAATTATCTACTTGTGTAGTCCTATGAAAGTCACTAGTGATATAAAGTCCAATTAAGAGTTAGTTTCATATACATCGACAGACCAATGATTAATATAACCATGCTTATCCTAGTGATTGTTCTGTTCGTTTTGTCTTTTATACAATTGTTGACCTCTACTAAGGTGATGGTGCATGTGGATTTTACACTTGCCATCTTAATCCTTGACTTGTAATTACATGCGTAGTATTTTTCTGATGGATCTGATGTTAGTACTCTGTACATTTATGTAGTCATGCCATGCTTGATTGCACCACTTGAGTGAATCTAACAAGATTTGACACTTGTTGATATGTGGGTTAATTAAATTTTGATTCAATATTTAACTTTCAACATTTATGGTACTCTAGATATTTTAAAACTCAAACAAAAAATCGAGACTTAGAGTTTTTCCAACAGTCCTTTAGAGGGAAAAATGTTACCTTCTTTTAGCTACTATTCGAGGGTTGTTGCTGCTCTGGTATAAGATTTATTTGTGTAGTGCGATGGCATATCTCCTCTTCCTGCACCATTTTACATTTTTGAAATCTACACTATCTTGAGTGGCCAAGTGTTATCCTGCTGGCCCAACGACCCCTTTGTTGGATTACTAAGAGGGGGGGTGAATCGGTAATAGTGTAATTATAATCCTTTTTCTCAAATAATCCAAGTGTTATATCAATGTATAATTATTATCCAATAATGAGAAATAAGAAATTAACAATCACACACATACACAGTACACCAATGTTTTACGTGGAAATCCAAATCGAGAGAAAACCACAGAATGCTTTATCTTATATGTATTGAAGAATTACATTCATTGGAAGAAACAAATTCCTTTGTTTTCCAGCTGCAACTGGAAGGAGTCTCCAACCCCCTAATTTCTCAGGCTACAACCTAAGGGAAGCTCCAACTCCCCAATTCTCTGGCTACAACCAGAAGGAGGCCACAACCCCGAATGTTCTCCGACTACAATCGAAAGGTGGCTACAACCACCTGTCCTTGCCCTATCCAACCGCTCTGAAGTAAAATTAGAATGATGGAACCACTGTCACACTATCACTGCGAGATATAGCACTGTAAACATGTACCAATAAACCTGAACCATGCATCAACCATGCATCAACCTATACCTCAACCTGTAATCAACCTGTACCATAAACAAGTGCATCAACCATGCACCAACCTGTACCAAACAATTTGTAATTAACATGTACCATAAACAAGTGAAACCAACCATGTACCAATAATGTGTCAAGTACTCATCAACTATGACTCACCAATATGTACCAACATCATCAACTATACACCTCATGTATGTGCCAACTCATCAACTACTTGTCTCAACCATGTACCCAACTTGTACCTCAACCAAAATCCCTCATCAATTTCATCATCCAAATATGATTTGTAACTATGTAATAGACCTGGTGTATATGATAACATACCTATAAACCTTCCTTAACTTTAACAACATGAGACTATCATTTTCATCAAACACTTCTTTAGTTTCACAAGACTAGTTTTGGATTAGTCAACAACCTTAACTTGAAATAATCATAACTTTGTACCTGTAATGAATAAATATCTCAAACTGATACAAAATGTTATTCAATGTGTTTTGTGCAATTCCTCTAGGTTTCACTACTTGGAACCTCTCAGAAAAAGAGTTATGGAAAAAATGACACACCTTGCTAAATTATGGCTTATTCTAGAGAGTGACCTTGTAGAGTGTTACCCGCAAGGAATATTTATTGAATTGATCTGAAAATGTTACAAAGAATACTAAATACTATAATATAACCAACACATTTGGTCTTACTAAATTTGGATGTGTTATGAAGAAGTTATGAGGTTTTTACCCGAAACACCTATTTTTGACTAGTTTCGGGACTAGCCACAAACCCTATTTTCCATAGAGTGTAACTCCAAAAATTCAACGACCCACAAGATGATTTTTTTACCACAGATAATTGGATATGTTTCCTCAATGGAATATAAATTTCACGGTATGAATCATCCTATAATTTTTTTTATTGCGAAAATGGTGAGATGACTTGAAAAAAAAAACATACCTTAGAAAGCATCATCAAAAGAATTTATCCTTCCTTGAATTCCGACCTTCTTTTCTTCACTTTCCTCAGAAATTCGGCTTATATATCCTTTGGTTACCTCATACACCTATAGGTATTCAATATTCTCAAGTGCGTCTTAAATTAGAGAGCCTTGCCTCTTATTTATACTCGCCAAGTAGCTTCCTTAAAAACATTTTCTAGGTCACTTTGCCCACTTTCCTTATTTTAGGGTTAACCCACTTCTAATTTCTCCATTAAATTTATTATTGAATTAATTTATTTTGTA
>JZKD02S0329627.1:244408-267245 GCA_000966675.3 Picea glauca | reverse complement strand
ATTATAGTACACTCATCACTTCACTTTATTATTTACCTTTTAAAATCTCTTAAACCACTTTGACTACTTTGACCTTTTGGGGCTTCTAGATGACTTATGAGGGTCCTCCAACTTCATAAGGCCATAAATCTCAAACCATGAGGAGTTATGTGACGTTCCACATACCACCAGAAATGGAATGAAATGTAATATCCATATCAAATAATATTACCTAAAAATATATCAAAAATCATACTGTTATCCATCAAACAAACTTGGTTCCATTACCCAAACCTGGGTTCTCCAACTTCTCATGGCTATAACTCTTTAACCGTGAGGAGTTATGTGACGTTCCACACACCACCAGAAATGGAATGAAAATCACTATCCATCTAGGATAGTTTCACTGAAAAATTCACTGGAATTCATCTCATTATTCCACAAATAAGCATGGGTTCTCTAACCATACTTCTAGGATAACTCAATCCGCAAAGCGTCTTCCCGTGATGGATTTTACCATAAGGGGACCACTTTGGATTTCATCCATTTCTACTTATTATCAACCATGAAAAGAAAATAACGAGTCATATTTACATAAAACAATATTGGGTCCATTACCCAACCTTTATGGTACGGGGATTTCTTCAAGAGTTGACATCAATGACAACCAACCTTAATCAACACCCTTTAAGTTACGAACCTTCACATTCTTGATCATCATTTAATTGATTTATGGGTAGCCCTAATCGACAGGGGAAAATAATTAATATTTTCAGTTAGAATTTTCCTTGGCATCGCTGGGTAGATTTGTTCCACTTAATCCCCATGAATGAATCGATGTGATAATTTTCCAACTTTTCCACTAATGCTTGAAATATGTTTAACTATTTCTCAATTTCTTTTCTATCACAAAGTATTAGGAATCCCACCCCGAGTTTCAGATGCATATTTTGTAGTAAACAACCAACGAACATGGAAAATGTTTGGCACTTATTATAAACAACGTTTCCCTTGAGACTGATCATTGCACCCATTACAAACTACCATTTTGTCTTTGTTCTGAATATTTCTTCACTATTGAAATTACAAGATCATCTTTTTATTTCTAATGATACATACTAAGAGTGTACTCGTATATACAAACTATAACGTATATCTTCAATCTCTTTGGTTAATGCCGAAACATCAGGCTTATGCTAGTATTATAATATGAGAATATCATTAAATTACCTCAATCGTTGCTTGTTTTATCGCTTAATTACCACTTGAGTCATGTTCAATTATGCTTGTTGTTTTAAGGGTACATTCAAATGATACTTGACTTTCCACAGAGTTTTGTTATAAGATGTTACGTTTGATTGAATACATGTGTCTCAAATTTAATCTTTGGTACCTTTCTAAATTGGGTAATCTTATTTTATGAATATACGTAGAATTTGTATTGCCTTTCTAAAGAATCATTTAGAAATAATGATAGTGGAATGAACTAAGGATTTGAGAATATAATTTCTAGATTTCCTTATTTTAGAGAATTGGATCAATACAATATTTGTTTAGAAATTGTCGGAAGAACCACAGTGTTTTTGATAGCTTGTCGACGTTTTGGATCCACAACCGGATTCATATTCCGACAATTTCAAAAACATTGTGGTTCTTCCGACAATTTATAAACAAATCTCTCACCACAGAAACCTAAATGATCACAATACAATATTGTTAGAATTTTCATATATATTAATCTATGCATACTTATGTATATAAATTATGAATAATACTAAAATAGAATGCATAATGGAATTCATGATTTCTATTAATGATCTATACATTATGGATTGATTATTATGTATTAAATGATTTATTTTACATTTATGAAAAGAATGTAAATGTATGATTTTATTGATTTTGGAATATTAATATGAACCATGTTATGAAATAAATAAAAAAATATATGGCGTAAAATTTGCGCAACTTAAATAAAGTAAATTGGCGAAATGCATGGTACACATTATTATATTTTATAATCATTGAAATTATTGTCAGGATTTCTTTAGCTATCGATGAGTGTAGTTGTGTTTATGTAGATGATATTTTACTTTAATTCCATGTCAAAATTTTTAACTTAATTTTGTTATAATTAAATCATCTTTAAAAAAAAAATGGTTCATTCGTTGTTTTCACTTCCTCTTGATGTTCAATTTAGTGGAGGGTGTTACAAGATCTAATCCATTGATATGTCGATACTACCCAAACTACCGACCTGACCATCGACTATCGTCCCTGTTCCCTTGGAAACCGATTACAACACATCTCTGAACTAACTAAACTGATCGTCGGTCATCGACCATCCATGATTTCCATTGGTGGATGAAACACTCTCTCCATTTCAGCCGACCCAATTGTCATCCATTTCGGTTGATTGTCGAAAAATATTCTCCAATTTGGATGACCCTACCATCGACCATCGACCGCTTCTGTTGGATGATGTTTCAACTACTAATCACATGTCATGACATTTGGATGTTGATGTGGCATGACACATAGACTCTAACATGGAATTACAACTGATGTGGCATGACCTATGGATGCTGACGTGGAATGATACGTCATCACCCTATTTCCTTGCCCAACCATCGATCGTTTCTCTTGGATGAATCGACACTTTTCCAACTCAACCGACACCTGACCATAGACCATCAACCATAAATTATTTCTCTTACTCATTTGGAACATTTTTCTAAATCGACTGACCTGACCATTGACCCATCGACCATTTCCCTTGGATGACTCGAACACCTTGTTGAATAAGCTGACACCTGGCCATTGACCCATGGACCATAAAAAAATTCTCTTTCTCAATCAAAACACTTCACTGAATCGACTGACATCGAACCATTGGACCATCAACCATTTCTCTTGCCAACTCCAACACTTATAAAATTTTGATAAAATCTCGGATGAAACTAGGCCATCGTTCTTCCCTTCAAAATGATCTTGCTCATTGATCTAACAATTTTTTTCCAGATTTGTCGATGTGTCTCGATCATCAACCTGATCCATTTTCTAAACCCATGAAAATGAATCTCAACCGTCGATTATTTAACTTCACCATTATGCGAAGATGAATCCTAGCCGTCAATTATTTCCTTTTTTTCCAACGCTGAAAACAGATCTTGGCCATTGATATTCCCCATTTACAAACTATGAAAACTTTATAAGTTTTTAAATTTGCTAAAATGAATCGAGGCCATTGATCTCAATATATAACGCGATTTCGACTGTCGATTAATCAAACTCTTCCTAGTGCTACAACAACCATTAAAATATGAATTTTGACCTTCCAGGTTGAATTTTATCTTTGCAACTCTGCATATTGACTCCATTAAACATATCAGATAATCCCAGGTTATTTAAAACTCAAATCTTCTCACAAATTTAGGAAATTTCTCTCTAATTTTTCCATTTTCCCCAAATTCACTCAGGCCGGAGTCTATGACAATTAATTTCCCAAATTTGCACTCATTCTAGCCCATACCAGTCCATTGTTTGAACTAGAACCTCTGATACCACTCTCTAACATACCCAACCACTAGCAGGTTGGTCATGCTAGTTCAAATCACACTTCAATAACTGATTTTGAATTTGGATAGAATTTAATTAATAAATAAGCATGAAAGAAATGCAATAACTACACATGCAATAATCAAGATTCATGATATACTTAAAAAAAATGCTTAATTGTGCCATGCACAACAATAATCAACATGTAGGTGCATTAAGAATACATATCTCGGAGGAAATAATTAATACATAATGGAAATAAATATACAAGCAAATAAACACATGATAGAGAGAACTTATCTTTGATAAAGCCAATCACCAACTAGCTGCACACCAAGGAAATTCCACCCAACCTTAGACACTATTTTTCCAAGTCTCAATAGTAGGTCACCCCCGAGCCAGGGCCATGAATCCACAAGGATGGGTTCCAAAGAGACACTCAACTTCCCAAACTAGTCAACACTCAAGCTCTCATAGGTTTCTCAACACACAACAATCCAAAGTACACCAAATATCTTCTATCCAGCCTGCACCACCAAAATACCTTGAATCCCCTTCACTGCCACACAATCCCTTAGGCTATCAACTTCTTTCCAAGGATTTGGTGCATCCGGTAAAGAATCTCCATGTCGAGACTCTCAGGATTCACAACTATGAACAAGGTTTAGTACATACCAATGCATCTCATGCATACAAGCACCAATTCATGGCTATAATACACTAGTAATTACTACAACCAATAAAACAATGGATTCTTTCCTCAACAATTTGTTCCCATGTCCCAACCAAGAAAAAAAATGAATGAGTAATAATGAATGAATGAATGAACCAAATGATATACTGAAGAGTGAATGGCGAAGAACCACAAAAAAATCCACAATAGGTGGTTATATATTTACATGAAATCAAGAACCACATGGCCTCCCCCCCCAAAGAAGCTCATGTAACCACTTTTCTCAATTAAAACCAATATGGGTAAATAAAATATAATAAAATACTTAGCCCCTTTATTCCCCCTCTCTCGTGGAATCATATCCCCCCATAACTCTTTCCCTTGTCCATCTTGCAACTAGTGATGTATTTTATTATTTACAATCTTCAAAGTATTACATTTTTAAGCACTCCGACCTCTTTCAATTGTTTAGGCACATTGACCTTTCATACAATAAAAAAATTACATTATTAATATGGGGACTCAAAATTGGGGTATTACACCCCTCCTCCACCTTCCACCCCAAAACCAAATTTGACTTTGACCCCTGTGCAACCCATACCTATGCACACTAGTGTTTCTTAGACACCTACACAACCCTCACCTTAACCTGCCTGGGCCTCACCTCAACCTTCACAGGCCCCATATATACTTTTGCAAGATCCACCTCCACCAATGCCAAAAGGCTAAGGATTTGACAAGGAGGGAAAGGCCAAAGTCAAAGGGAGAACAAAATCTTCCAAAAAATCCATGGCCACCCTAAACCACAACATCTAGGCCCATACCACCATGCACCACTTGCGATATCAATGACCATGCTACCTTCAATTTTCCAAGGCTACCTGAGTTGAAGGAACTTCAATCATCAACCAACCATATCACATCCTTGTGCACCAATCCCCGATGTTATTTGTGCGACACTTATGGCCATTATTCTCATCACTGTCCCCGTATACCTTAGTATTGAGATGCTCTTGAGATCTTGTACCCATTGGATTATGTTCTCTAGGAAGATACAACCTCGATGACTGAAGACTATGCCATTACCCATGCTTCATATTCCCTGACCAATTATCTATCCACCATTAAAATTGGTTCCCCTATAATGCAGATTAGTGAGAATACCATGAATATTCTCTACCTATCGATTTCCATGGGATCAAAGCTGTCTAAGAATCTCCCCTTTTCTATAAGTGTACATCAGAATACCCTTATCTCACCTTGTGTATATCAGGTATCAACATTGGCGGTGCCTTTGTAATAGTATTTCATACACCTCATTGTATGTAGCGTATGTGAACCATGTTTCTCGTTCCCATGGCAGGGGGAAGGGGGAATGCTCCTTGCATGCTACATATACACCTAGTAGGGGGCATCATTCCCACATACCCACACCTAATAATTTCCCCAAATCACATCCAATGGGGGGGGATCTCATGCTTGGGGGCACGTTGGCCCCTCTCGCCAATTGTAGATTTGATCACTATCCATTCTATGCCTAAGCCCCAATGGCCTAGGTTGGGTAGACACTCCTCTCATTTGATGGGTAGTCTATCCTACCAACCTTACTGATACACTATCTACACATTTCATATAGTCAATTCTCAATACCACACACTAAAACATCCTACTCTATGTAATTCAAAAGTAGATTGGTGATCCCACACTTATCATCAGGTCCCCATACTCGAATTGGTAGGAGGGGTAACTCTAGAACCTATCCCTAGTTTTTTATCCCCTCATATAGTTTCTGATTGATGCACTATCTATGCCATTCTCATAATTTTTCTGAGCCATTCTCATAATTTTTAACTTTAACACTTCATCTGGAATCCGTATTTCCAAGGGTCAAAGATCGATCTTTTGTAATCAAATTCTTTTTCAACCGATCACACCACCTAAAAACCATTTTGATTTTATTAGTGTTCATTTTTTAGCATGGATTCCCCATGTATAACCACATTTGTTCATGGATATGGGTCTCCACTAAGACTTGATTTCCTTAGAATTTAGAATATATTTCTCCCCTTATGTTCGTTGCAAAATTTCCCATAGGATCCCCTCACTTGAGTAGATGGATTAGACCCTCCGTATTATGCATTTTCCATCTACTCGGTGATAGAACCTTCCTCACATGGGAAACCTAGTATACTGACTCTTATTTCATTCTAGTGCCAATGCTACTCTATCCCCTTAGGGATTGGGAGTCCAGTTAGTCTCCATACCAGTGTTGAGACACATACATTTCTTCTCATCATTTTGACAACCACACCCTTAGGACTCTGACATTATGGTTGATATCTATTGGATTTTCTCTTACCATAAGCCACTTGCTTTATCCATATAGTGAAAATATTTCATTTTATGCCTCCATTCAATGACCCTTGAGGATATTTCCATTAATGTACCTACCATTGACTACCTCCATTTTCCATGTTCACTTGTACACTACCACTACCTAGTTGTTTTCTAATACATTTATCTCCTCATTACCCCTCTGCATCCATAGTGCATACATGTATGCCCGCTAGTTGAGGGAATTCTTGTTGCATGCTATATATACACATATCTAGGGGAATCATCCTTTCCCCTCCTAACCATACCCATTGAAATCATCAAGAGGGTTAATCCTATTTCCAATTGGCTACCCCCTAGGGATTCCAATTGGAAATTGTTTCTTTTGTTGCACCTCGTTTTATTTTTTCTATCCTTCACTTGGATATTTCAAATCTTACCTATACTCCTAACCACCCCCAATGGAATTATTAGAGGGATCTTACCAATCTTACCATCCCCTCCTGAACAACCCCATTGAAATTAATAGGAGAGTCTCCCCATTTTTTTCTAATTGGTTTTCCCCACAAGAATTCCAATTGGATATTGTGTCTTTTGAAACCATTATTTTTATTTGTCATATCCTCCATTTGGATATTTAAAATCTTCCTTCCCCTCCTAAACAACCCCATTGACATCCTCAAGAGGGTTTCTCTATTTTTCAATTGGTTTCCTCCACAAGGACTCTAATTGGATTATAGGCATTTTTTATAATGGTTTGATTTGTTCTATACTCCACAAAGATCTTACAACTCTTACCTTGTCCTCCTAACCAACCCCATTGGCATTATCAAGATGGGTTATTCTCTTTCCACTTGATCTCCCTCACCAAGATTCCAATTGAATATCCTATCTCTTTCTACCTTGGTTCGATATGTTCTATCACTCCATTAGGATACTACACATATTTCCTTTCCCTCCTAACTAGCCCCATTGGCATTACTAGGAGGGTTTATCTATTTTATACTTGGTTTCCACCATAGGGACTCAATTGGATATTGGTTTATTTTGTTTTATTCTCCATCAGGTTCTTACAAATTTTACCTTGTCCTCCTGACCAACTGTATTGGCATTGTTAGGAGGGTTTCCCCATTTCCTGGTTGGTCTTCCCCATTGGGATTCCAATTGGCTATTATGTCCCTATTAGTCCACTAGTTTTATTCATTCTATCCTCCATTAAGATAGTACACATATTAACTTTTTGTATTGACCAACCCCATTGGAATTCTCAAGAGGGGTATTCACTTTCCAATTGGTTCCCCCCATTTGGATTCCAATTGGATACTGTATCTTTTGACACATCAATTTCATTTGTTCTATCCTCCATTTGGATATTACAAATATTACCTTTTCCTCTTTCCATCCCCTTTGGAATTCTCAGGGAGGAATTGTACTTCTCATGTTCCCAATTCATTTTTTGGAAGAGTTCCCTTATTTCCCTTGTTTAGAGCACCCGAGAAGAGTCACCCTTGCATTCCATGGATTTTTTTCAATTCCACATTGTGTTATGTTACAATTTTTTAGCATCTCCGTGAGTCGTACCCATCACATGTTGCCCATATATTGACCTCCAGTTGTCCCCATGGTCCCACTAATATGTCTTTTCCCAACCTTTTTCCCACTCATTGACCATTTCAATTGGAATGTTTTTAGTCATTTCTAGGTCAGCCATGCATTTATGCTCTAGACAAGGAAAGTCTTGAGCCCACCTATCATTTTCTTCCTATCTATTCTCGGTGTTAATTTTTTTTAGTCACATTATGATTTCCAACTTATTCAAAGCATCTTCCCTTGAGGGACATGCTTATATCTATGTCATATGGGGACCACTTTGGATACTTCTCCAAATACACCCATCACATCCATTGACATCAATGAAAACCACTGCTTGTTGAAATCACTAAAAACCCACTGTCCAATATGTTTCTCACATGCTCAACTTCAACTCCTCATCGCACATTTGATACTAGTACACTTGACAATTCAATTCTCTACTTGATTATACCATCATCTTGGACATGTGTGAGATGTAACAGACCTCAGGAGGGGGTTCACCTTTAGGTAGTCTCTTTCATTTTTAATCTCAAGCAGTCACTTCCAAAGCTCTGAACTCGCCTATTTTTATTTAGATACTAGGCCTACGAATACTCTTTCACTCTTGGGCACTAATGAAATTTCCCCTATCGACATCAAAACCTTCATTCTAGGGGTTATTCTTGTGTACCCTGGTACCTATCCACTCCTCTTATGGGTTACCTTGTACCAAGATGAGATATTCCTCATTGATCTCATACTTGTTAGGATCTCATGTGATTGAATTCAACTCATCATCACACTATTGATATTCATACATCTATGTACGATCAAATCTCAGATGTAGTTCCTTAGTTTTGATTGGTTCCATCCCGCCGTTCTTAGAGCCATCAAGTTGATATTTCCTTCAATTAGCTCATGACATATCTTTGGAGAACCATTCCTATTCAACAAGGCTTCTCAGGTTGCTTCTAGTCCCTCCTATAGCTTGGGGTCATTAATTATTATGTACTTAGATCAACCACAATTGGGATGTACACTTGAAATTTCCATCCAAATATATGTATATGAGACACATTATGTCATTTTGATATTCTATGGCCATGTTTTTCTAGCACCATATTGTACTTGATACCTCTTGATTGTGTCACTATTGTATTCATTACCATGAATTACCTTGATGAGTATGGGTATGCCTACCTCATCCCATTGAGATTATGTACCTCACCACCTTGTGATCCTTTTGATGATAGGTTATTTTATGCAACCTCTTTAGTGGTTGGTCCTATTTTCTATGGAATTTCTCTCCCTCTTCGGTTGAATAAATTAGTTGTGAAAGAAAACTATAATGTATTTCAGTCATACAATGTGTTCCTAAACTCATACATTAGGGGACATATGTTATCACTAAAAAATGCTCACCTAGCCAAAATTTCTAGGATTACTAAGATACACCATATATAGTATAGGTATCCCATATTTACACCCAATTTCATATCATCTTTAACTATAATAGCTTAAGAAACCACTTTTCATAATGTTATTTTCATTTAATAAAAGTTATAAAACATTTTTATGACTTTTTCTCTCTTGAAATTATCCAAAAAAAGGAAAAATTAAAATTTTGGTTAAAATTGATTTGGTCAAATTATCATATTTTATTATTTTGACCCTATCGAAGATAACCACCATTTTTCCTATTAATTCAAGAGGTCCCCTCCATTTTCCATATCCATCCTTATTGAAAGTAACTAAGTGTTACTGAAATTCCCTTAGAACTTTTGGCCACATTTCACCATCACTTTCAGCCACAAGAGAGGATAAATATGGCCTACAACCATACAATTGGGAAAGAAGAAGGACCCTCACATGGTGAATCCACCAGAGGATTCCGATATTCAAATGTTTTCTCCATATTTGTTATTGAACTATTATTTCCATTGGGTATGGAGTTTATTCACATTATTTAGATATTTCTATTTCATTTTGTATCTATCACATTCTTTATTTGATTTATTTCATGATATATTATGGTTTAAATGAATGTGGATCTAGTTTTAAAGTAGGTTTTACATGCTTTACATCCATTTTTTTCTGTGATTTAGAACAACCTCTATATTTCTAGGTTTTTTCACCCTTGTTGTAGATTTGCAACAACAAAAAGGCACATGCATGCATGTTTCCCCTCTTCAGATATTTTACTTGTGTTAATTAATTATGGGATTAACTAACAATAATTTTATATAATACACATCTATTAGAATTGGTAGCTCAGAGGTACTTCTGCATAGGTGACACCCAACATGAAAAAGTGACCGAGCACATTTCTCCCTAGTGACTTTATAATGGGTTTTTATAAAGTAACTTTATAAAGTGATTTTATAAAGTTGGGTCTTTTAATTTTTAAATGTAAAAGTGAATTTATGATGTTATGGGTCACTTTAGTGACCTCAACGAATGCTTAAGTCATGACCGTTGATCTCAAGGTAAAGTGAAGAGTCACTCAAGGGATATCAAGGGTTAGAGGAGTTACATTTTGAAATTTCTTAAAGACAACTCATGAGGGAGAGAGAGTGTAGGCATCTTGAGGAGAGATTGGAGGGAATGTAAAGGGTCACATTGTCCAAGAGAGAAATTTCTTGCTTGGAGGGAAAGAGTCATAGCAGAGGGAGTTGACATGAATCCCTAGGTGAGGGATATACATGAATTCCAAGGTACAAGACTACATTTATTGCTATCCATACTGAAGCTACAAGAGGATGCCGTACAACAGGAGGAAAGACACATAAATTGAGGGATGTCTTTTAACAACTGGTTGGATTGATTTTCTAGGTGGTTTTGCTGAGTGAAACTTGTTCTGCAAGGTACATTACAGTTTTGAAATTTTTTGGCATGATTTCCAAGACATTTTGGTACTGTTTCTCACTATACAGGGTCGTAAAGCCGTACAAGCCATACAACCAAGGAAAATCTCCCAAGATTGAATTATGTCTGAGTTTTTTGGAAGAATATCTTGCTGGAAATGGAGAAAGTATTGTGTTTAAATGATGTTGTAAACTCTAATATTTTCCCTAGAGATGAATAAGGAATTTTATCCTTAAGTTGTCATTTTTCCTGTGTATTCTTCAAGGGGCATTGTTCATAATTTATGGTGCCAAATGTGTTATTTTGTATGTTTTTATGAATTATTTTTGCTGCTAATTTAATTTTAGATCTATGTCATTCATTGTTTCTTCTCATTAAGTACAGTTCAATATTGGGTTTATTGATTTACTTTTGAAGCTTAATAGGAGGTTGAAATCTGAAGTATGACATAGTGTATTTATAAGATGTATTTTTCAACACGGTATCAGAGTCAGGGTTCTGAAGTTCAGTGGGAAGCTTTGGCGCTTTGGACAACAAGTGATTTGCTGGGGAATTCACCTGGAAAAGGGAGAAGAGGTTATTTTTTAGGTGGACAAATATGACTTCCAACATCAAGTTTGAATATAGGTTGGAGGGGATCTCTAGCTACCTGCAGTGGAAGGTTAGAATCACAAGTGTTCTCTAGGAGAAAAAGTTGTAGTCATTTGTGAATACCATTGTGATCATACTTACGTCAGATCCCATGAAGTGAAGGAAGCCTAGACTCAGAGTTGGTGTAGATATCCCTCACAGGCTTCACCAAGGAGTGAGAGGTTTTTGTGAAGTGTGTGGTGGGGAGAGAGAATTTCCCCAACTTGAGCAGATTCTGGGATGAATTTACATAATAGGATATCTGGGAGGGGTCTCAGGAGAGGCAAGTAGATGGTGTAGACAATGAGAACATTTCTCTTTTGGGAAAGAGAAATGAGAAGAAGAAGAACATGAGCAAGGTAAGATTCTTTTAATGTCACAATACTGGCCACTACACTAGTCAATGTTTGAACAAGAAGGAGAAGAAGCCAAAACCAGAGGTGTCAACATCAGTAGAGATTGCAAAGTTAGTTGAGAGACATGAGAGGGAGTTTTCTCTCATGACTAGTCCCTTGCGAAGTTGTTTCCTAGTGTTCGTGGACATTGAAGTGTGGTTCATGGAAAGTGGAGCTTCCTTATATATGATAGGGATGAGGTTAGCATTCCTGAGTCTTTCATAAACAGACTTAGAATATTGTGTGTGTGTTCATACTAATCCACAACTTGCAGTGAAGGGGGTTGGAAGTGTTAGATTATAGCTAGATTCAAGAGGATTTCTAGAGATTTCCAGATTATTGTATGTTCCAGAGATGATGGTTAACTTACTCTCATTGTCATCTCTAGAGGTTGATGGATTTGGAGTGGAATTATACTATGGCTGGGTATTTCTATATCCATAGGGAGCTAATCCAGACACAACAATGATTCTTGGTGTCGGGTATAAGAGGTTGTATAGGTTGTTGGGTCGAATTGTGTTGGGGTCCAGTGGATTTATGGATTCAGATTCTATGTTGGAGAGTGGGCATGTTGCATAGGAGAGAGAGTTGATACCAGGGACTCATTCTTCTTTCGAGAATCTCAGAGGACTCAACATGCATAAGTCGACATAGATGGATGCTCATGAGAGTGTGAAATATCCTAGGAGAATGTATTTAGTTCATGGAACAATAGAGGTATCAACAAAGGCTTCCAATGAAGTGGGAGTAGTGGCTTCCTATTCAGAGGGAGAATATACTTTTAGCATAGGAGGAGCAACTATGACAGTTGATGATTTGGAGACAGATTCTGGTGGTGATACCAGAAGTACCTCTCTCACTAAGAGGGAGTGTTAGAATTGGTAGCTCAGAGGTACTTCTGCATAGGCGGTGCCCAACATGTGGAAGTGACAGAGCACATTTATCCCTAACGACTTTATAATGTGTTTTTATAAAGTAAATTTATAAAGTGATTTTATAAATTTGGGTCTTTTAATTTTTAAATGTAAAAGTGACTTTATGATGTTATGGGTCACTTTAGTGATTTAAGTGACCTCAATGAATGATTAAGTCATGACCATTGATCTCAAGGGAAAGTGAAGAGTCACTCAAGGGAGATCAAGGGTTATAGGAGTTACATTTCAAAATTTCTTAAAGGAATCTCATGAGGGAGATAGAGGGTGCACATCTTGAGGAGAGATTGGAGGGAATGTGAAGGGTCACATTTTCCAAGAGAGAAATTTCTTGCTTGGAGGGAAAGAGTCACAATAGAGGGAGTTGGCATGCATCCCTAGGTGAGGGAGAGGCACAAATTCCAAGGTAGAAGATTTCATTTATTTCTTTCCATAATGCAACTACAGGAGGAGGTTGTACAATAGTGATTGATGGGCATACAACAAGAGGAAATGAACATAAATCGAGGGTTGTATTTTAACAGCTGGTTGGATTGATTTTCTAGGCAATTTTGTTGAGTGAAACATGTTATGAAAGGTACATTACAATGCTAAAATTTTCTGGCATGATTTCCAAGATGTTTTGATATTGTTTCTCATTGTATAGGGGCGTACAAGCCATAAAACCAAGGCACATTTCCCAAGACTGAATTCTGGCTGAGTTCTGGAAGAGTATCTTGCTGGAAAGTAAGATAAGTACTGTGTTTAAATGTTGTTGTAAAGGATGCTGTAAACTATGATATTTTCCCTAGAGATGAATAAGAAATTTTATCTTTAAGCTGTCATTTTTCCTGTGTTTTCTTCAAGGGGCATTTCCCATAATTTATGGTGCCAAATGTGTGATTTTGTTTGCTTATGAATTATTTCTGCTACAGATTTAGTTTAATATCTATGTCATTCAATGTTTCTGCTCATTAAGTACAATTCAATATTGGGTTTATTGCTTTACTATTGAAGCTTAATAGGAGGTTGAAATCTGAAGTATGACATAGTATATTTCTAAGCTATATTTTTCAACAAAATTTCCTATTTAGTGGAAAAGATGACACTGAAGGTTGTATTTTTATAAAAAAGAACTTGATCCCATCTAAAATTTTCCTTTGTAGTATCATCTTTTACAATAGACCCTTTCTGATATAAAACTCAACGCTATTTGGGCACATGTGAAGAAACTCAACTTAATTCACTCAATATTTATTTTTAAGTATTTTCCTAATGTGTTCTTAATATCTTCAAAACTGGTAAATTCCAAAAATATATAGGTAAATTTGGGAGTTGAGCCCAAACTTGAATTTTGGTAATAACCATAGTGGTAGTGTAACAAATCTAATACCCTAGTTTTGATCCCTGGTTTAGTATTGAGTATGTACATGATGAATGGCTATAAGTTGAAAAATGTAAATTTGTAATTGAAAAAAATACATCATTGGCTATAGAAGAGAAGGCCAAAAAGAATGGGGGCTATGATTCCATGAGAGAGGAAATACAATGAGGCTTAAGTAGGCTAAGGAAAATGAACTTAGTAAGTGATTTAACCCAAATTCCTTGCACCACCCTAATTATGTTCCTTTGATTATTAATTGATATTGTTTTATTAAGCTATGGGGGGTGAGGAGTTAGTGCATGAAGGAGGTACATAGATATTTTTAAGGATACACGTCCCTTTCATGCCATGAAACTTAAGATTTACCTTTTTCTCCCATGCAAGTGAAATATCACTCAGTGTAAAGACTTGGAGGAGAGTTTGAATTTTGGGTGTTGTTCAAGTTATTAGAGAGTTGAACTATTAGAAATTTGAATTACCCTATGAAATATCCTTCAGTTGCGGAATTCAAGAGAGTTGTCCTTGAGAAAAATCCCACGAGCATGATATAAATGAATTATGGAGGCTACAACCATGGATTAAGTGAGAATTATGGTTGTATGGATGGTAATCATTGTTATTGAGTAAATTCATCTACAACTACAACTGATAATTATTGGAATCCCATCAATGATATTTCCTATACAACTTGTGATGAATCCATGGAGGGAAGTGGGATAGCCTGAGGGATCATTGAGAAGAGAACAAGATCCCATTCCTTGGGTTGTGCAGGCAGATGGGGAAGAGGGATCTGGATTGGGAATTTTTGTAGGTGTAATTATTGACTATGAACTTAGGAATTGGGCCATGAAAAGAGAATTAGAGCCAACCATAGGAAGATAATAACCTTTTGGATACATAGCCTCAACTTGGGGGTGGCCTCTATTGCAGAGAGAACTAATGTAGTAGGGATCCTATGGTTGGGTGGAACATTCCTCTTTTACATCCAATTAGTGGAAAATTTCAAATAAATAAGTGTTCATGAATATAGCTATGCATTGTTCTAAATTGATGGTGATTATTATGGTTTATGTCATGTTTGAATTAAATTTCCATTTTTTTTAGTTTTAACTACATGTATTAGCCTAGATTTACAATTTATGGTCTCATGGAAAATTGAATGGTTACATTGTGATTCATAAATATGTACTATCATGCCTACATATGGTTGATAGTTAATAAAAGAACAATGGGATATGTCAATGGATTAAAAATTAGTGTGAATTTAGGTGGTTAAAAGTGTACACCATATCCTCAAAGTGAAAAGAGAGTATTGGGTACATTATATAATGGTATTAGATATAGTGGCTATAACATTAGGGATATATGGGCTAGAAGTTTTCTATATATAAATAAATTGTAGTTGTGTGACAAGTGTTTGAAAAAATTTCTCCATGAGAATAATTGGGGAAAATAGTGTTTGAAGCTTGCAAATGTTGAATTGAGTACTGGAGTTACCTGATTGGAAGGCTATTAGAGTATTTGGGTAGATTATGGAGGTGCAAATGAAGAAGTTTCTGAATTTTGGAGTTAGATCTGTGAAAATTTTGGGAAAATATAATTTGGATGCTAAGTGTTTGACAAAATGTCCATGGGAATAAATGATTGTGTAGAGCCATAAATTCCATCTTAGAATCCCAAATTGGATATGGTTGTAGTCTAGAATTTTAATTAAGAGGGGGATACTTTTGATGGCTCAGATATTAGAAAAGTGCTTTAGACTTCTTCAGAACTTGAGAAGAAACACAAAAGAAATAGGGAAGTATCCTTGTTTTGATAAAACTAACACAATGCATAATTACCAAGAATTGAAAAACATGCTACAAACATGAAATTGAGATTTATCTAATATTTTATTTGGTATGCACAATTCTTACAAAGTTGGAGATAAAACAAGGACAAGTAAAGAACATAATTGAATAATATTATTCAATAGGAGACATGGATCATAGACAAATACTTGACATCCATGAAGAATAAATTAGAGGCTTGAATATCATCATAGAAGAGATAGAGTCTAACGATCATAAAAATATAATAGAGTCATTGGAGTTGGTATAAATTATAAGGATCTCAAAGATGGAGTTGCGAATACATATAGAGGATCATGACATGATGTTTAAATATCAAGAGGAGCAAAATCAACTGAATACTCATCTACTATAGAGATTAAATCATTTTCAAAAGTAAATGAAGAATGGACTAAGTTCAAGGTATGAGGAAGGAGGTAGATTCCATTCAATAAGATAAAACCATGGAAGATACAGGAACTTAATAAGTGATACCAAAACTCAAAGAGATCATTACTCACATGCACATTTAGAAAGGAATCCATACACATCTAAAGAGTCATAGAGCGACTTAGAAGTTTCTCCATTTAAAAATCAAAGGAGAAGCATTAAAGGAATTTTGAGGTTAAAAATGGGCCTCAATACAAAAAATGTATTATCTAAATCAACTTTAAAAGGACCAATAAGACTCAAGATGATGATGTCAACCATAAGGGTAAATAGTTTTGGAGGGAAATGAAGAAAAATACTTTTTTTAATCTATTTTTGAATGATCTCCTTATAGGTTTACTCAAGTTTCAAGTGTCGGCATTCGTTGGATGCATAATTAAGAAGCGTGTTTTTTCATGAATTTCTAGTCGATCTCACCATGGGTTTATCAAAAGTATGTGGAGTGCATACTCATTGGATGAAAAATTTAATTCCTCTTCCAATAAGTTCCTACGCTTGAAATTTGAGGAAACATATAAGGAGATAAGTCGAAAATACAATTAAATTTTTTTTTTCTTCAATTTACCTTTGAAAATTCATAACTCTTATTTTATTGTTTTAACTATTATTTTATAATTTTCCTTAGGAGGCCCATTTTAGACCTCAAATTTCCCCTGATGGTATGGGAAAAACCAGTTGCAAGGAGATATTAGAAAGATCAAGCCACTAACATTTGATGGTGAAAAAAAGATGGGAGAGGACATTGAAGCTTGGTTTCTAGGAATACATAATTACTTTTAGCTACATAATTATTCATTGAATCTATAATCTAAAATTTCAAGATACAAATTATAGGGGAAAGATTCTATTTGGTGGTAGAAACTGATGTATGGTAAGAACATCGATGAGTGGATAATTTCTTGGAAGTAGTTCAAGATGTATTTCTAACAACAATATATTTCTAAACACTACTATGACAAGAAGATGCATGAATGCTTTGAGGTCAAGTTTGGAAATATGACTATGGAAGAATACAAAAATAATTTTTTGGATTTGCTAATGTATGTTAACTATATTAAGGACTGCACAAATTCCTAAGTGGGTTTCCTAC
This sequence comes from Picea glauca, assembly GCA_000966675.3. Taxonomy (NCBI): domain Eukaryota; kingdom Viridiplantae; phylum Streptophyta; class Pinopsida; order Pinales; family Pinaceae; genus Picea; species Picea glauca. Next base: position 249,575 of record JZKD02S0329627.1, on the reverse strand, counting down.
ATTCTACAAAGATATGATATAGTCTGATGAACCTAAGAGTCTTGAAGAGACAATTAGGAAGGCCAAATACTTGTATGACCAGAGCAAGGGAAAAGTCTATCTTCATAAGTCTTGGATAGATAAGAAAAAGGAAAAGAAAGAATGAAGGAAGAAGGGATTTCAATTTCCTTTCTTCAAGAACAATCCAATACATATTGGCTAAGCCAACTAGCTTAGAGTGGATCTAATATGGAACAATCCTTGGTAAAAAGGGAAAGGAATCCAATAAAATGTTGGGGATATGAAGAAGATCATTTGTATAGAGATTTCCCTCTAAAGGAAGGAAACACGAGGATTGTACACAACATACTAGAGACAACTACAATGAAATATGTGGGTAGGAACATCCTAAGAATATATTTTACCTTGGAAAATCGATAGGTAGATTTGTGATCAAACATGATTGAGGTCGAAAGTAATATTACCAATCAAGCTATTGTAATTTTAATTAATTTAAGAGCAAGTCACAGTTACATTGCCCATGATTTTGTTGAATATTTAATTTGAAAATAAGTAATCATGAGAAATCATGGTTTGTTCAATTGGATACTAGAACTAAAATGAAAATTAATGAGATTTTCAAAGTCTTCTGTGGGTGGGCATAAATGACACACCCTCAATTGGAAGGTTAGATCCAGACCGAGGTTGTATAATTAACCCAAGCCATTTGGTATGATTTGACCCGATGAGTATAATGGCTCTGTTAGCCAACTAAAGTCCTAAAAACAGTAAAAGAAATAAACTAATCTAAATCTATGATTGTAACAAATGATATATTACTTATTAATGTTTATTAAAAAGAAACGTGAATATACAAATGATTATAAACAATCTATATACAATTTACAAGGTTTACTTGAAATCTTGTGAAAATGAATGTTCATAATAATGTTTCAAAATAAGATAAAGTAAGAACATAATTTTTTTTTTTTTAACGTTTAAAGAATTTAAACTAATAAATACTAAGAAAATACAATTGAAACAAAGAAACATAAACAATCAAAACTAATTAATGAAATCATCGTCTCATTCATATATAAACAAATCTGAATAAAAAAAAAATACACCTACTAACATCTCATTGATCAATAGTACTAAGCTAAATTCATTTCTCTGTATTTTTCTGAGCACCTCTTAACCTGTGTCAAGTGTGAACCTATGACAAAAGAAAGCATAATACTTCCTGAAAAAATTCAAGGAAGTGTTTCATATTCTGTAGCGAGTTTATAACGGCAGAAAGACAAATAATTATATATCTTGTAACATTGAAATGTCCAATACCTGAAAATGAAAGAAATTCCAATTCTCAGGAATGGTGTTACCAACTATCTAGCATCAGATGTAATCTCAAAATACTTGAATAGATGATTAGTCACAGATATAAACTAAACCAAAAGATAATGGACAACATAAAGACAAGCATGGTATAAAATATTATGTGCAGAACTCACTAAAGCTAATTCAACACAAATAACATTTCACATTAAGAAATTACATGAGAAGATAATGAAAAAACACTACAAAGTCTACACAAGACAAAAACCAAAGAGTAAACTTCTTTCTCATATAGTTTCAACAAAATATGTTCATCGTATGGTCTAGGAAGAACTTTTGGGGTAACAGACTCTTAAAGATTGAAAAAAATAATATATAAATGATAGCAATTAACCATGTATTGATAAAACAAACTAAAGCTAATTTAAATCAATGCATAATCAATTATTCAAAGAATATAAATATATTATAATAAAAATAAAACCATTTTACTCACAAGACAAAAGCCATTAAGCAACCTAGAATTCCATATTCTTCTTTGAAAATACTTGTCCATTCTCCCAAAGATTCCAACCATTCGTTACTCCGTTTGAAAAGAAAAAAAGTTTACAAAAAAAAAAATATACAAAAGAGAAAGGATAAAAATCCTCTCAATTTCTTGGATCTCCATGGCTCTGAACTTTTTCATATATTTATACAATGAATGAACAATCTGGGCATCACTAATAATTTCCGTCACCTAAAATTTGCCTCATAAAGAGATACAAATATCTCTCAAATCTTACATTTGTTTGCGAAAATTCCCTCATATAAGCTAAATATGTCCATTATGGATATGGGTTTTCAACCATTTCTTCAAATTCCTTACAGTTTGGATGAAACAAGTCCCGAAAGATCGTCTGTCTGTTCTTGAACGCATTTCCAAATTTTATCTGTTGTTGTTCATAATTTATTTGCAACAATCCAATATTATTTTTGGATCAATTATCTTGAACGTATTTAGATAATAAAATCAAGCCATGATCAGATCCGTACCAAATAACTGATAATAGAAACCTAAATTAATAACCTAAAAATTGTGAATAAAATAAAATCTAGAACAATAAAATAAAAAATGAATTTAAACTAACTATAAGCTTTCTAAACAAACATTGTTTATATTTTCCTTTCAAATATGATCTTAAAATTCTAGAAGCTTCAAGTTGATGGAGAGGAGAAAAATATTAATTTTGGGTTTTCACAAAATCAAACAAATGATAGATAATTCTTTTTTTTATTATTTTATTTTTATTTTAAAATGAGATGCAAACTAACAAAATAATTTAATTAATTAAACCTACCAAATGATTTCGTGAAAATGATTGTTAATGAGCAAAAGGCGAAAACATAATCATAATTTAAATGAAAGTAAAAGTTGATAAAAATTAAGGTTTTTCGTTTAAATTAAGATTTCTATGTTCATCTCTCCCTCCTTCAAATTTGATCAAATGTGAACAAATGTCATAGAAAATATGTGTCGTAATAAAAACTCCCAAATTACGAAGCTTGTCCATCAACATTAAAACTCTATAGAAACCAAAACGAAATGGCATTTAAATTTTATGAAATTCAAACCAAACAAAAGAAAATAATATTAAATCAAACCAACCTCGAAACAAAGAAAACCAATACCAATCCAATCAAGTCAAAGGGAAAAAAATGAAGAATCCAAGTAAAATTTTGACGGACCCTAGATTTTGATTAAAGAAAAAGAAGGGGGTTGTTGGGGCCCAACAAATGGTGACTTATCGGGTGAATCAATTATCTCTGACCTATTAAAATTTCATCACAGGGAAGAAGAATACGACTTGGATATAATTTTAAGATGCTTTGAAACAAATCCACTTTAATATTACACAATGTTAAGACTAGCTCAGATTTATAGAAAAATGTTAGAAAAGAAGAAAAGAATGCTTTTACAGAGGATAATATCATGAAATTGTGTTTTAATCAAAGAGTCACGATGTTTATAAAATGACTTCAATACCATTGACAAAGCCGCTGTTTCCAACATGCATCCATAGCCTCGAAAGGGATGCCATTTAACCCACTCAAATGCTTTAATCCCATCCAATATTTGTATCCACATGATGTATACTTACATAAAAGTTATTTTAAAAGAATATACCTGCTACCTCTCAACCTGACATTACTTCCCTGCTAGCAGGCCTATTCAATACCTCAACGAAGTTGTCTTGGTATCATGTGTGCATTTACCCACTACCAGCGAGCCTGTTCAGTTCCCCGATGGGTTTACACACCCTTCCCACACTTAAGTGCTTCCAACCCTCTTATGCCACTTTTAAATAATAATAAAATTATAGATCTATTGATGACAAAGAGAGCGGGGTGATATTGGAGGTTAATTGCAATATGAGTGAACAATTGATCAATTTTTTTTTTCTTTCAAAAATGGAAGTTTTATCATTGTTTAGAGATTTTAGATTTCATTTAAGAAATCATCTAAAGAATGGGGAAGCACTTAAAAGTGATTCCTTAAGAATATGTATGGCGTAAAAAGTCTAAGGATAATCATAATTCTCTAAGATCTTGACACATTTTAGAGGTAATACTCTGAAAAAGACCGTTTAGGATTTCATAGTACTCAACTGACTTACAAACCAATTATCTGATATGAACCTTAACATCAGAAACTGTTTGAACTATTTCAAATTTATTTCAAAAACATAAGTATTGAAATGAATACTTCCTTCGACAATCGCTCTTTGATCAGTAATATAATTATTCAAAAAGACAGACAAGAAAAAAGTTCAATCAAATAAAGCAAAAAAACAAAAAACAAACACACAACAAACTGAATCATATTTTATTAATGGGATTCAAAATTAGAAGTATATCAAAACAAACAAAATCGAAATAGCAAAAGAACACTTTCAGAAACAATTTTGGCCAAAGATAAACCCGAGCTTTGGGATCTACTAGCATCCCACTGTAAAATAAAGGAAGAAATAAATCATATAAAATCTCATGTGCGAGCAAGTTCTTTTCTTAAGATAGTGATGCATAAGATGTTACTTTGGCCAAGCATTATTATTAAAAATAAAAGAGATTAAAAGAAAATAGAAAAATCCTTACTAATATGAGTGTAGTCCTACTCGTGGCACCTTGGGTCAGGGTTGAATTGATATTTCAAATTTACTTATCTCTTTACTTTCCATTTAAAATGTTCATGATGATACTGCATTTTTGAAAATAATTATTCAACAAAAAGCAGAGAGAAAAAGATTTAAAGTGGACTTCCCTGAGAACATTCATATTATGGTTCTCTTGGTGTGCCCACATGATTAATCCTCAATGGGGATTAATCCAATAACAATAATAATAGTAATGACATGATTAATCCTCAATGGGGATTTAATCCAATAATAATAATGACATGATTAATCCACAATGGGGATTTAATCCAATAACAAAATAATAATAAGAATACTCTTCGCAGTTACATTATTTTAACACTCCCCCTTAACAAGAAGGGTATTCTTCATCAGCATCAGGCAAGAGAGGTTTGCATCATCAGTGGCGTCTGGAGGACAGTATCGTCAATATCATCTTGAACAATTGTCTAGCACATTTACGAGTCATCGAAAGTTTTCTTCATTAGCAGCATCATCATTCTCAAAAGAATGCTATCATCATCTGCATCAAATATATATCATTAAAAATGATACCTCATCATAGCACTAGGCTGGCACATCACAGTACTACACTAGCTCAATGTCACAGCGGTTAAGCTGGTAGCTCAGTGTCAGTCATATCTTGCTTTACATCTAACAACTAGGTCATAAGCAAGTAA
>JZKD02S0329627.1:198022-239151 GCA_000966675.3 Picea glauca | reverse complement strand
TTTATCCTGGGAAACCCTCTAGGGGAAGAAAACCCAACAAAAACTTCCTTATCATAAATATCTTATACAATGTTCAAGAGATAACTCAAACCAATACAGAAAGTCCTCCCCAAGATATGCGCCACTCTTCTTCTCCTCTCTCCAACTTCTAATTGCAGCTTGCCTCATAAGAGAATGAGCAAGTGAGTGTATTTAAGAAGTGAGGCGCTAGCCTCTTATTTATATCAATCTGGCACGTGTGAAGAGTCACCATCTGGCAGGGCTGACCTCTCACTCTGGGTGGGCAAACCCACCTTTAATTAATTCTGGCCCTTCCATTATAACTGCTGGGGCCAACTTCTTATTTTGCACTTTATAATTGTCCGATGACCAATCCGAAAAAATGAATTTGGTCTTTATACAATTACCGACATGATTAATTCTCAATGGTGATTAATCCAATAACAATAATAATAATAATGACATGATTAATCCTCAATGGGGATTTAATCCAATAATAATAATGACATGATTAATCCACAATGGGGATTTAATCCATTAACAAAATAATAATAAGAATGCTCTTCGCAGTTACATTATTTTAACAATTGTATTATTACAAAGAGAACCACTGAGAATTAAAACTAAAGGAAACCTACTTCTAAACCTACTCTAAACTACTAAATAGATCAAAATGCTAAGTAAAATCATATTTCCATTCCAGTGCATCCACAAGAACATCTTCAATCCTAGAAGGCATAGAAAATCGAAAATCAACACAAAAGAATGTAGTATTTGTAGATACAAAAGAAATATGTCATGCTTACCTCCTATATATTCATTTAAAAAAAAAAATCAAGCATGACCTTAACATTATTTTAAAACTTCTTGATATATGAATCCTCCAGCCATTCTAAGATCATGTCATTAGGATGCAAACTATGACTTCGAAGAAATAGATATATCCATGGGGAACACATCATAAGAGGATTCATGACATCAATTATATTGTTGGTTTGAACACTTTCTTTGATGAGATGGACCATTTCAGAACGCGAATCATAATCATTAGCATTCAAACTAACTAAATAAAGAATATGCAATGAAGAATTTTTGATCTCCATAAGAAAGAATGCATTGTCTTTTTCAGAAATAAATCGTGTAAAATCATCTTGCAACATGTATTTTTCCCATGTAAGTGATAAAAGTGAAAGAGCATCAAATCCGACTTCATAAATGTTATGTTTGGAATTAATTTCAACAAATCTTGGCATATAAAAAAGATCTGATTGTGACGAAAAAGAGTAAGATGCTGTGGGTAAAGTATCATGTCCACTGGAATCTAGGAAGAGATCAGGATATAAAGAGTAAAATGAATCAGAAATGAACACATGAAAATAATCTCTTGAGCTATGATATTTAGCAATGGTATTCTCAAGACATTCTTCTTCACTTTCCTTAAAACTTTGACTCTGTTTTGGTGATAAATTCTTCAACATAATATGATCATCTAAATTTGTCTCCTGTATGATAGATAATTCAAAACTTTCATGACAAACATCTAATATTTCCTGTGGATAAGGTATGATTTGTGGATGAAGTTTTAAGGTTTCTTCTTCCAATTGCATATCTACATCTCTAATCAGTTTCATTGGAATGTTAGAATGCTTAAGATCGTTTTCATCACCTAAGTGTTCTTCAATAACTGAATTTAAGTATTGATTAGAACAAGAGTTAGAAGAATATGGACATTCACCTTGACCCAACATCAAATATTCTTCCATGATGGTCGAGGGCTGAGTATACAATGATTCAGAGGAAAAACCAATTTGATTGTCATTAACAACCTTTTCAATAGGTTCTACCTCCCTTGCTTGATCAAAATTTTCATATGGATTCCTCTCATCCCGCGAAAAAAATTCTTCTCGCAATTGAGTGATAGGATTTGTAACCAATTCATCATTCGCGATTGAATATGACTGGATGAAAGGGATGCAAGCATCATAGAGAATATTTAGTACAAATGACATGTCATCAAGATTAAATTTACAGAGAACATGATGGATTCTTGTTGAAAATCCTTTTCGAGATGAATTGTCATTGATTAGTAAAGTATGAAATTCTTCACATAATTGATTGTAATCATAGTTTTCAAAAGAATCTAAAAATTCATCTACAAACTGAAACCAATCAATAATGTGATATGCTAGAAAATACTCAAACCAATGTTTAATCTGACCCCTAAAAGTAAAAGTGAACAATTTGCATAAAACCTTTAAATCATAAATATCATGTTTGATGCATTTACACAAAAACTTGTTAAGATGGTCTTTTGCAGATACACCCCTCCCCCACTATCAAAGGTGAGTTTGGACAAGCGAGAGATTGTCTCATTGAGAATATCAGGTAATGAGAAGTGGAAAGCATGTCCCAAAACAATGATTTGGGGAGCCATGGTGAATTAAATACATTCAAAACAAAGACTCATGCAAGGCCAACTTGTCAGTCTGGCATGCCTTCTAGTGCATTTCAAGATGACATAGAAGAAAAAATTATTAAATATGGAATTATGACAGGTTGAGGGGTGAAACATTTAATCATTAAATTTACCTTGGCCCTCCTTCTAGCGCCATTTGTTGGTGGGCGTAAATGACACATCGTCATCTGGAAGGTTAGATCCAGACCGGGGTTGTCTAATTAACCCAAGCTTTTTGGTATGATCTGAATCGATGGGTTTTGATGGCTTCATTAGCCAACTAAAGTCCTAAAAACAGTAAAAGAAATAAAATAATCTAAAACTATGATTTTAACAAATGATATATTACTTATTAATGTTTATTAAAAAGAAACGTGAATATACAAATGATTATAAACAATCTATATACAGTTTACAAGGTTTACTTGAAATATTGCGAAAATGAATGTTCATAATAATGTTTCAAAATAAGATAAAGTAATAACATAATTTTTTTTTTTTAATGTTTAAAGATTTTAAACTAATAAATACTAAGCAAATACAATTGAAACAAAGACACATAAACAATCAAATCTAATTAATGCAATCATCGTCTCATTCATATATAAACAAATCTGAATAAAAGAAAGAAATACACCTACTAACCTCTCATTGATCAGTAATACTAAGCTAAATTCATCACTCTATATTTGTATGAGCACCTCTTAACCTGTGTCAAGTGTAAAACTATGACAAAATCAAACATAATACTTCCTGGAGAAATTCAAGGAAGTGTTTCATATTCTGGAGCAAGTTTATAACGATAGAAAGACAAATACTTATATATCTTGTGACCTTGAAATGTCCAATAACTGAAAATGAAAGAAATTCCAATTCCCAAGAATGGTGTTACCAACTATCTAACATCAGATGTAAACTCAAAATACTTGAATAGATGACCAGTCACAGATATAAACTAAACCAAAAGATAATAAAAAACATAAAGAAAAACATGATATAAAATATTATGTGCAGAACTCACTAAAGCTAATTCGACACATATAACATTTCACATCAAGAAATTACATGAGAAGACAATGAAAAAACACTGCAAATTCTACACAGGACGAAATCCAAAGAGTAAACTCCTTTTGTATATAGTTTCAACAAAATATGTTCATCATATGGTCGAGGAAGAAATTTTGGGATAGTAGACTCTTAAAGATTGAAAAAATTAATATATAAATGATAGAAATTAACCATGTATTGATAAAACAAACTAAAGCTAATTTAAATCAATGCATAATCAATTATTCAAAGAATATAAAGATATTGTAATGAAAATAAAACCATTTTACTCATAGGACAAAAACCATTAAGCAACTTGGAATTCCATATTCTTCTTTGAAAATACTTGTCCATTCTCCCAAAGATTCCAACCATTCGTTACTCCGTTTGAAAAGAAAAAAAGTTTACAAAAGAACTAATATACAAAAGAGAAAGGATAAAACTCCTCCCCTCCATTTCTTAGATCTCCACGGCTCTGAACTTTCTCATATATTTATACAATGAATGAACAGTATGGGCGTCATTAATAATTTTTGCCACCTGAAATTTTCCTCATAAAGAGATACACATATCTCTCAAATAGTGCATTTATTTGGGCAAATTCTTGCATGTAAACTAAGTGGGTCTATTCTAGAGATGGGTTTTCAACCGTTTCTTCAATTTCCTTACGGTTTGGATGAAACAAGTCCCACAAAATTGTTTGTCTATTCTTGAACGCAAATTTCCAAATCTTATCTATTGTTGTTCATAATTTATTTGCAACAATCCAATATTATTTTTGGATCAATTATCTTGAACATATTTAGATAATAAAATCAAGCCATGATCAGATCCATAGCAAATAACTGATAATAGAAACCTAAATTAATAACCTAAAAATTGTGAATAAAACAAAATCTAGAACAATAAAATAAAAAATGAATTTAAACTAACTATAAGTTCTAAACAAACATTGTTTATATTTTCCTTTCAAATATGATCTTAAAATTGTAGAAGCTTCAAGTTGATGGAGAGGAGAAAAATATTAATTTTGGGTTTTCACAAAATCAAACAAATGATAGATAATTCTTTTTTTATTTTTATTTTATTGTTATTTTGAAATGAGATGCAAACTAACAAAATAATTTAATTAATTAAACCTACCAAATGATTTTGTGAAAGTGATTGTTAATGAGCAAAAGGCGAAAACATAATCATAATTTAAACGAAAGTAAAAGTTGATACAAGTTCAGGTTTTCGTTTAAATTAAGATTTCTATGTTCGTCTCTCCCTCCAAATTTGATCAAAAGTGAGAAATTGTCATAGAAAAGATGTGTTGTAATAAAAGCTCCCAAATTATGAAGCTCACCCATCAAAATTAAAACTCTATAGAAAACAAAACGAAATGGCATTTAAATTTCATGAAATTCAAACCAAACAAAAGAAAATAATTTTAAATCAAACCAACCTCGAAACAAAACAAACCAATACCAATCCAATCAAGTCAAAGGGAAAAAAACAAAGAATCCAAGTAAAATTTCGAGGGACCCTAGATTTTGATTAAATAAAAAGAAGGGGGTTGCTGGGGCCCAACAACTTCCCATTAGATATGGGGGTGAAATCATGAAGATGGGTTACACTTTTTCTTGTTTTATGAGAAAAAAAAATGTATTTTCACAAGTTCTTCAACTTCTGCCATACACAAGTATTTTTTTATTTAGAATTTCACTTTACAGTAAAACCAAAACTTGTGAACAATTTTGTTAGCTTTACAATGACTATTTTTCAATTTTTTTTTTAACATGATTTGATATGTCAATTTGATAATCGTTTAACAGTATGTTCCTTAAAGATGAAAGGAATGATAATGAGTAACTTTTTTCTACAACAATGTATCTATTATTAAACTTATGTTTTTAAGAAACGAAATATATTGCAACAATTCACAGATAATCTATTTTATTATGACTATAATTTTGAATCTAATGGATGAATATTATAATTTCTAGAATTTTTTGAAGTTGACCAAGCTGAAAATGTTGCAGATATTAAACATGGGTTTTTCTACACCTTGTATCTATCTTAATTTTTACTTAAAACTAAAATCTAAATATACCCTTTTGAAAATAATAGTTTAAGGATTATGAATATATTTTTTTTCTAAATTTTGCACTGTATATATTTAGAGATACCGATATTTCATTTCATCGAATCATAATGTTCGTTGAAAATATTATGTAGTGATTTTTTTTAAATAAATAAAATTAGATAAAACTAAAGAAAATGAAAACAAATTATAGGAATTGAAAGTAGATTCAATTTTGGAAATGTTGGTGTCATTTTTGAAGCCAAATTCTCAGTGTTGTTGGAGTCCGCAACCTCCGAAGTTCACGTAATTTTGGGAAAATTCTTTGGTTTTTTATTTATTTATTTTTTAATTTTTTTCAGTCCCAATTTCATGTTTTCGGCCGAAATAATCTTTCAGCTGAAACCTAGTTTTTAACAGAATCCGTTAAAAATAAACATTTCTGCCGAAAAGTCTTTCGGCCTAAATATGCTTACCACAAGAAAATAATTCATTCGAAAAACATTATACACGAATTTTGAGGGCGTCGTCAGGGATCCATTCAATTTGATGTGCAAAATTTCGGTCGAAAATGTTTTCAACTGAAAAAGTTCCTAGAAACATTTTGCCGGCTGAAAAATTGCAGCTAGGAATTTTTGAGACCTGATTGTCACGAATGTGTTACCCATATTCATGATTTTACCCATGGATGATGTCATCACTATTGTAAACATGAATATAACAACACTTGGTTGATATGATGTTCTTATTGGAATGGAATTTTTGGATGTGCTTCATGCTTTCCTAGATTTTCATAATAATAATTTCACTTATCTTGATGAAGAAGGAAAGTAAGGGACAATGAAAGACATTCCCAAACCCATTTCTATAAGGGATATTACATCTTTACAACTAAAGAGATGCTTTACAAAAGGTTGTCACTTCTATGCAACTCATGTAGATGAGCCAAGAAAGTGTATAAGCCAAAATATTGAGGACTTTACAGTGTTGCAAGAGCATGTAGATGTGGTTGGAAAGATAATAGGTTTACAAACAAAAAGAGATATTGATTTCTCTATTAATTTAATTCCTGGATATGTTTGAATATCTAAGATCCCATATAGAATGAGTACACTAGAATTGAAGGAGATGCAAATGAAATTAAAAGAATTTTTTAATAAGGGGTATATACACCTAAGTGACTCTCCTTAGGGAGAACCAATACTCTTTGTGAAGAATAAAGTTGGGACTTTGTGCATTGATTTTAGACAACTAAACAAGGTCACCGTGAAAAATGAATATCCTTTTACCAAGAATTGATGAAATATTTGATCAACTAAGAGGAGTAAAGATATTTCCAAAGATAGATTTGAGGTTATACTATTATTAGATAGGTATAAAGGATAAATACATTAGTAAGACAAATTTTAGAACTAGGTATGGCCACTATGAATTTGTAGTGTTTCCATTTGGAGTGACAAATGAAAAAACTACCTTCATGTGCTTAATGAATGGAATATTTAGAAATTAATTCGATAAGTTTTTTATTGTATTCCTAGATGAGATTCTTATTTATTCAAAGTTAGAGGAGGAGCATGAAGAGAACTTGATTTTGGTACAAAAAGTACTAAGAGAGCATTAGTTGTATGTGAAGTTAAGCAAGTGCTCCATTTATTAGAGGTAGATTAATTACTTGGGACACATCATCTCTAAGGAAGGAATAACAATAGATCCAAATAAGATTGAATATATTAAGTAATGACATACACCTAAAAACGTAGATGAGGTAAGGTCATTCATGGGGCTTGTTGGATACTGCAAAAGAATCATAGAAGGATTCTCCAAGATTTATCATTCCATTACATATTTATAGAAGAAGGGAATTAAATTTGAATGGAAACCAAAGTGTGAAAAAAAATTCCATATATTAAAGGAATTTATTACTAGTGCACCCATCCTTAAGGATGCTAACCCAGATGAAAATTTACTGGTATGTATATATGCTTACAAAGAGGGTTTAGGTGGAGTTCTTACTCAAAATGGGAATATTATTTGTTATGAATCTATGAAGCTTAAGGAGAATGAAAATAACTATGCCACACATGAATTATAATTTACTGCAATAGTTCATGTGCTAAATACGTGGAGGCATTACTTGAAGGGGAGAAAGTTTCTGTTAAGAACATACCACAATGGTATAAAATATTTATTTAAAAAACACACTTTAAATGCTAGGAAAACAAGATGGTTGGACTTTCTTGGTGAACATGAATTTGATATTAAACATATTAAAGGGAAGGATAATAAGATTGTTGATGTATTTACTATTATCACTATAAAAATTTCTGTGAGAAATTCAGTTTCTAGGACTTAGCGAGGCGCTAAACTAATGTGGAAGTGTGATAAACTAGAGGACATGGCCGAATATAGCGGGAGGAGGCTAAATCTAGAGACATTGCGGAGTTGATGGGACCTGGTGGGTCATAGATCATGGGAACTATAGATCAATGGTCGGGGATCATTTTAGGCAGAGAACTTGCGTGGAGGATAATCCTCGAAAGTGGGCCGAAAAGAAAACCGTGGTTTCATCTTGGGACTATGTGGCGTCTCCAGGTGCATTTCGAGGTGAAAGGCGAGTTACTTTAAAACCACTCCCTGACACTCCCAAAATGTCTGAAAGAGAAGAGCTACATAAATTGTTGTGAAATTTCTGGCGAGAGTAAGTTGGGGGTTAGACTATTGGTAGACGAATTCGATCAGTTTCACGCATATCAGTTTTCAAGTCTTTGTTTCCAGATTTTAAGTGATTTTGACCAGTCGTCTTCTGAGGTGAATTCCGGGAAAAACAGAGAAGATTTTGAGAAACTGAAAGAGTTTTATACTCAGAACAGGCCAAATAACAATAACCTCTCCCATATTTCTCATAGTTGTTACATACTAAGAGAATCAAAGACATCTTGGAACCTTATATTTTCGGATTCAAGATTTTCTTTTTGGAGACATATTTTTCAAATGTAGATCTCAGACAGATGGAGAAAAATTTCACAAAACCAAGAGAGGTTTTTACTCAGGACAATTTGATATACAAAAATGTCCCCTAGATTTTATACAGGTGTCACGGATTGGGATATTAAAAATAATATTTGAACCCTCTTTTTCGGTTTTCATGATTTTCTGTGCGAGACATGTTTTTGCGGCACGTGTTCCAGCCAGTTGGAGATGAGTTTAGAGAAAACGAGAGAGGTTTTCTTTATAATGATCATATCTACAAAAATCGTTCTCATATTTTACATAGCTATTATGGTTTGAGAATTATAGGTGGTGTTTTGAAGCCTATTTTTCATAAATGGTTTTCAAACGAAACGTTTCTTTATTTGTAACCAGTTTGGAAACAAAAGGACTCGATGCTTGTATAAATGTTAAGAGATACGTATATATCAGGGTTGACAGAAGTGCAAGGGAACCTTTTAGTTTTTCTGAACTCAATTGTAATTTTCTGGAGCTGAATTGAATACATATTTAGAAGCTTTTGAAGTCTCTATGAAAAGATTCTAATGGTGGTGATATGAGTTTTATCTCTTCTCCTTGTATGCATTTCCTATTTTTTTTTAATTCCATTTGCATTTTCTTCCATTTAAATTGGATATTTAAAAGCTCATAATTCATCTTGTGATGCTCTCGGCTTAAGAAATTTAAACTGTGTAATTTTCTTCCTAACTAATTCATAATTCATTTCAGTAATGCTCTAATGCAGTTACTTATTTTCTCCTTCTTCTTACACTCTGATTAAATACAGTTTATAACTCATATGCATTGCCTCATTTATCCTTTATCCTATGGAGATTTCTACTGGCCAATCATTGTTTTCATTCACTTTCGTAATTTCAACTCCATAACCCTAAGTGTCCCTCCCCTTCATTGCCAACACATTTATAAAAACCCCCAAAACAAACTAAATATAGCCATCGATTGCCAAAGAAACATCAAGTGACATGAGAGATCCCTCTTTGAGCTAAGAAGGCTAGTGCCCAACTCTAAATCTGTTTGAAAGAGTTACCTCTGTCATTTGTCTATCAATCGGACAAAATTTACAGAGTGCTAAAATTCTGGAGCCGTTGCCGTGGACGAAATTGAAAATTTTTCCCTAGGAAAGAACAACATGGTTGAGTTCTAAGGTCTGAGAGCAATAGACACTTAGACACATATTGGTTTTATTCCTTCTCTGGAAACTCCACACATCAAAAAATCAGTTTGAAGGTGATTCCACTGGAAGAAGAATCCAAAAATTTAAATTTTCACTGGCGACTCCACTCTCAATGTTGAATCCAGCTTCCAAAACATCATTGGAAACTCCACTGTCTGAAGATGAGTTTAATATATGAAAGGTATGCTCCCATGAATCACTCTCATATTCCTGGTTTTCCAAATCACATACTTTGTGTAGATTGGCAAACATATCTGCCAAAGTTCAAAGATCAAGAAGGAGATGATGTTGCCTTTCATTTGGTAAAATTCTACATGCACATATACAGGCTAGGGGTTAAATTGCATGAAGACTGCTTGATGAATATGTTTATGGAAACCTTATAATAAGAAGCACGATACTGGTATGAAGGATTTCCATTTGCTAGTTTATTTTCCTTTGAAGATTTTTATGCAGTATTTTGTTTGAATTATAAGGAAAGTTACCCATCTTTAGTTCTGGTTGAAAACTTATATGGAAACTTTGGCAATCTTATTAAACACATGGGGATTGATATCAATGATGAAGACTTAATGTATGATGGAATCAAAGAATCCCTTTACTAACTATATTCTCATCAAGAAGAACTAGAAGAGACTAGTTGTCTTGGTACACATGATCATTCTGAGCATGAAAAAAATCTTCATCATAATGTTGACAATCAGGTTATATCCCATGAAATTAATGAAAATTCATAGCCTTGTCAGACTTATTATAGTCAAAATTATGGGGAGAATCATTCAAATTTTTTTGCAACTCATTCATTTTCTGAGGACTTGTATCACAAATAAATCGCTGAAAATCAGGCTATTGAAATTGTATGTGCGGAAAATCTAGGCAGTAAAACCATTAATGAGGATAGCTACCCAAAGTCTCTTGATTTGACATATTCAAAAATTTTAGAGAATCAAAGTGATATGCTTGTTGAATCATGCGAAGAGTTACCTTTAGAAATTCCTGTAGCACATGCTGAGGCATTTCCTTTTGAAAGTGTCCAAGAATATTCAAAGTATTTCTTCACAAATGAAAACAATGATCAACAAGTTGTTTCTTTTTTATTGGAAAATGGTCACAAGAGTTATAATAAAGATCTTGAACAAGGAACAACACCGAAAGATCATAGTTACTCTTATATTCTTGCTGATCAACAAGAGCTATTTGTGTATGCTCTCAAGGAGCCTTTCGCAGCTCTGCTGGAATCTTCAATGGAAATAAGTTTTGTAATGTTCATAGGTTATGGAGACAATCTTAGATGTTGGAACAATTTATCGTATCTCAGGTATGGCTTTGTGATTGGAGAAGTGGAAGGCATGTTTCAATTCAGTACCCAACTTCTTGATTGGATTCACTGGAAATGTGAGGTCACTTGATTCATTACTTGTTCTCAACAAGTAGGGTAGGATCATTTGTATATAAATAAGCTTGAGAACCAAGCATTTTGTTAGTTTCAACATGTGTGTTTTCAGTTTTCGGCAACTATTGGTTTTCAGCTTCAACTTTCAGTTTTCGGCAACTATTGGTTTTCAGCTTCAACTTTCAGTTTGCATTTTCAGATGAAGGATTGATATAGGTTGCACAATTTGATATGGGATCAATTGAATGGATAGAGAACTTAGTATACGTTTTTTGTCACCGTGCAAGAAGGATGTCGTCTCCAGTTCGAGCTAGATATTGACACATGCAAAATTTAGAATTGTGGCATAAGAGAATTTTTTCTCTAAACTAAGCATCATCATTGGGTTCTTGGATTGTCTGCATTAAATATTTCGTTGAACTTGGACGAAAATTTCTTCATTATTGGACAAATAAAACTTTTGGTTTTATCAAGTTGATTTTGGCTCTTATAGTCAATTTTTCTACTCTCAGGTTTATTACGGGGCCATAGTTCATTTTACCAAAATTATTGGGCCTGGAGGCCAATTATTACATGGCCTACTCTCATTTCTCTTCATCAATGTGGGATAAACACCCACAAAGCAATAAAAAGAGCGCTGGGATAGTTCGAGTTCTCATCCAAATATCAAATTCCTGGCATTCGACTAAGCGTTGTAGGTGTACAACGGAGGACACACGTAGGTGTCAAATATCTTTCACACACCAATGTCCAAGCATCAACAACATCAAACACAAGCCACAAGAAGCCTATGTATCTGTCCGTCATCTGTATCATCGGAGGGCCTAATTCTAATAATTATAAGACCAAACATATACTACATCATACCATTGGGATACCCGATTCCAGTTAGGAGTAATTTGAGAAACCTTAATGAACTCTCTATTTCTCACAATAATATTTTGGGTTCATGGTTTATTGTTCATCTTTATCTTGTTCTTCTCTAGTATGGCTAAAACACTACAGGAAGAGCACTGAGCCGCCTCCAGATCTTGACCTCTAGTATGGATAAACCACTACAGGAAGAGCGCTGAGACCCAATTATATAATCATCTCTTCCCAAAAAAAGAAGAAAGAAGATTGTAGATCATCCCATTCCAAGGGAAGTAAACGAATGGGCGAGCATCTCAACAAATATTAATGTAACGGTCAAGCATTCCAAAACTAAAGTTAAACTGAATTTGGAGGATTACAGATTTTTCCTAGGAACTCATTGACTATGCATTTTCATTTAAAGAACAAGTGCACATAAATGATGTCTATGTTTTAAGGAGGTCGACGTGAAGAAAAACCGAATGGCGTATAAATCAGAATTTTTTCACTTAGATGCAGCCTAATATGCTCAGATCACAAATTACCAATGTAATCAATAACATATATTCATTTCGGGGAGCGAAAGTAACCGACGTTTAATTTTTTAAATGGGCTCGAAATAAAAACAGTGGTAAAGCCACCGGGGTACATGGCATCTCATGATTTATTTTGGGGACGTGAATGGTATGAATTGAAACCACCCACAACACTCACTGAAATCTCATACAAGTCAATGTTGAATATTGTCACTAAGCCGCGAAGGAGGAAACACAATTGCCCAGTGCGCAATACACAGGAACCATCCCTAAAGGAGGTTTAGTTTTCATTTTATCCACTGTCATTTTGTGGGGGAACCGTTGCAGAGATTCTTGGTAAGGCAGGTAAGCAGTGCAGTTCATATAACAAGACATAATGTGATGGATCCATGCAAGTATTTAACTGACGATGATAGTAAAATGGCAATTCAAAATGCCATTGGCCCGAGAAATGACAGATTGCTCGATTATTAAATCCAAGTTTTCATTATGCACGCTCTATTTTATGATGAGTTAATTAATATAATTTCTTTCATTGATGTTTTATGGGCGTTGTTTTAAATCACTGAGGAAATTTTCCACGAGATTAAAGAGCACCTGGAGTTAACACATAAGCTGTGATAAATGTAATACTCGTCAAATCTTGTAGTTTGTAATGTATATGCACGATTTCTTGCAAAGGTCATGTGGTGAGATGAGGAAAATACAGTGTTTTAATTGCTCATGTTTCTAAATGTTGAGGTGTCGCTCGCCATGAACAAATTGCTATACAAAGCTAGACAGTGGTGAAAAAAGTTCCCTTTTGTTACAACTGGATTGGTGCTCGTGTGTGATATTATTTAGCTGGATCTACATTGCTGATGTATTTCGTGATTTAGTGATGTATGTTATATCCATTATGAGGTCTTATTTCCTATTGATAAAGACCCAATGACCATGTGAAAAACCAAGAAAATTTCTATTCACCATGAACGCAAATCTATTTAAAGGCTAACTTAAGATGAGTGCATAGCCATGTCAAGCATCTGGGTGATTGGTTGCAGGGACTCTACCAAGTATCCAAGGATTAATTAACAATGAAATTTTATTGATGGATAAAAAAATTGACTTTGGTACTGCCGTCAGAGAAACTCAACGCACTATCAATGCTGCATATATTAAGGCACACAGTGCATATAATGATATAGGGAATTGTGTTTCAAGAGTAAGTCGACATCAAGATTTTGAATATTTTGGGGTTTATTTAGTTGCAAATAATCCATTTGTTAGATACAAAACCCGAGAGATGTAAGCAACTGAGTGTATTTTGATCATACAGTTGTAGAATGAGGAGGTTGATCTCATAGTTGGAAAGTATATTGATGAAATGTGGGTTGCAGTGAGAGAAGTGTACAGATTTGGGTTTCCGGTGGATAATGGTGATAGGTCAGAGATGGGTACACACATGTTTTGGGAGCAACCCAATGGATAGGCACTCGGTTTTCCATTCTTTTCTACCTCATAGGGAAGATAGCATCCCTAGTTGGAGCCCATGTTATCACTATAACAATTTTTGTGAGAAATCCAGTTTCCAAGACTTAGAGAGGCGCTAAATTAATGTGGAAGCGTGATAAACTGGAGGACAGGGTCAAATATAGTGAGATGAGGCTAAATCTAGTGACAATGCGAAGTTGATGGGACCCAGTGGGAGGAGCTATAGATCAACGGTCAGGGATCGTTTCGGGTGGAGAAATTGCACAGAGGATAATTCTCGAAAGCGGGCTGAAAAGAAAACCATGGTTTTGGCTCATGACTACGTGGCGTCTCTAGGTGCATTTCAGGGCAAAAGGTGGGTTACTTTAAAACCACTCCCTCACAGCCCCAAAATTTCTGAAAGACAAGCGCTACAGAAATTTCTGCGAAATGGCTAGCGAGAGTAAGTTGGGGGTTAGACCATTGGTAGACGAATTTGATCAGTTTCACGCATATCAATTTTCAAGTCTCAATTTCAAGATTTCAAGTGATTTTGACCAGTCGTCTTCCGAGGTGAATTACGGGAAAACCAGAGCACATTTTGAGAAACCTAAAGAGGTTTATACTCAAAACTGGACAAATAACAATAAAATATCCCATATTTCTCATAGTTGCTACATACTTGGAGGATCGAGGACATCTTGGAACGCTATATTTTCAGATTCAAGATTTTCTTGTTGGAGGCATCTTTTTTAAATGTAGATCCCAGACATATGGAGAAAAAATTCACAAAACAGAGATAGGGTTTTACTCAAGACAAGTTGATATACAAAAACCTCCCCCATATTTTACACAGGTGTCACGGATTGGGAGATTCGAAAAAATATTTGAACCCTATTTTTTCAGTTTTCATGATTTTGTGTTCGAGACATGTTTTTGCGACACGTTTTTTGACTAGTTGGAGATGAATTTAGAGAAATCGAGAGAGGTTTTTATTTATAATTCGCTTATCTAAAAAAAACATTCTCATATTTTACACAAATATTATGGTTTGAGAATTACAGGTGGCGTTTTGAAGCCAATTTTTCATAAACGGTTTTCAAACTAAACATTTCTTTATTTGTAACTGGTTTGGAAATGAAAGGACTCGTTGTTTGTATAAATGTTAAGAGACACGTATGTATCAGGGTTGGTAGAAGTGAAAGGGAACCTTTTAGCTGTTCTGAACTCAATTGTAATTTTCTGGAGCTAAATTGAATACATATGCATAATCTTTTGAAGTCTCTATGAAAATATTCTGATGGTGGTGATATGAGTTTTGTCTCTTCTCCTTGTATGCATTTCCTGTGTTCTTAAATTCCATTTTCATTTTCTTCTGTTTAAATTGGATAGTTAAAAGCTCATAATTCATCTTCTGATTCTCTCGGCTTAAGCAATTTAAACTATGTAATTTTCTTCCTAACTAATTCAGAATTCATTTCAGTAATGCTCTGATGCAGTTACTTGTTTTCTCCTTCTTCTTACACTCTGCTTAAATACAATTTATAACTCAGATGGATCACCTCATTTAGACTTTATTCTCTGGAGAGTTCTACTGTCTAGTCATTGTTTTCATTCACTTTCAAAATTTCAACTCCATAGCCCTAAGTGTCCCTCCCCTTCCTTGCCAACAAATTTATAAAAACCCCCAAAACAAACTAAATCTAGCCATCGATTGCCAAAGAAACATCAAGTTACATGAGAGAGCCCTCTCTGAGCTGAGCAAGCTAGTGCCCAACACTAAAGATGGTTGAAACAATTACCTCCGTTGTTTCTCTATCAGCCAGACAAAATTTACAGAGTGTTAACAATTACCATACGAGTACATGAAATGCATACTACAACCATTAGTATGTGCAAATATGATTTGGGAAACATAATTATTGAGGCTATTACCTTCGATGATAATTATCCTCAGATAAAAGTATTAAACAATAGATTGTACAACATAAGTACGAGGTTTATAATTTAGAAGAAAACAACATGTTCTTATGCATACAAATAGAGTTTATGTCCCTAACCCTTATGAATTAAGGAAATTAGTTTTAAAAGAAATGAATAATATTCCATGTGTTGGAAATATTGGTTATTAGAAGACAATTACAATAGTAAGAAGTTAATATATTTAGCTAGGAATGAAGAATGATGTGGCTTATTATAGAGCCAAGTGTATGTAATTTCAAAGAGTAAAGGATGAATGTAGACATCCAACATGTTTTCTATAGCTATTACCAATTCTAGAGTAGAAATGGGAAGTGGTAACTATTGATTTCATCACTACGTTTCTCAATGGTAGTGGTGAAGAAATTAACCAAAGATGCTCACTTTGTTCCAGTTAAGTTGCCTTGTAAGGTATCTAGTATAGCATATATTTACTCAAAAGTGTTTTCTAGGATACATGGGATACCCACGAAAATGATTTTAGACAAATATCCAAATTTTACCACAAATTTTTGAAAATGACTATTCGATGGTTTTGTTAGAAATTTGAACTTCAGTACAACCTATCAACCACAAAATAATGGAAAAAGAAAGAGATTCAATAAAGTGATTAATGACATGTTGATAATGTATATAATGGATAAACCATTGAAGTGGGATGATTACGTGCATTCAGTAGAATTTACCTACAATAATGGATATCAATATTCACAGAAAATGAGTCCATTTGAGGTATTGTATGGTAGAAAGTGTAATACTCCAGTTAGTTGGGACAATACAACAAACATAATAGTACTTGGGTTATAATTGCTTATAGAAATTAAAGGTCAAATGGTTAATATTAAGAAGAATTTAAAGGTAGCATAGGACATAAAAAAGAGTTATGCAGATAAAGGAAAAATACCAAGGGAGTTTAAAGTTAGGGAGCACGTGTTTTTTAAATTGAAACACAAGAAACATTCATTGAAGTTGGGGAGCTACTCTAAATTGAAATCCATATATTGTGGTCCCTTTGAGATCTTGTATAATATAGGACATATTTCATACATGATTTCATTGCCTACTACCATAAAAGTGCATAATGTGTTTCATGTATCATTGTTGAAAAAGTATGTGCATGATCCTAACTATGTCATTGATTGGACTTTGATCCAGGTGGATTTGGAAGGAAAATTCCAGGTACAACCAATGTGCATATTGGATATGAAGGTCATTTTGCTCAAGAAGGGATTTATAGGGTATGTAAAGGTCCAATGGACCCACTAGAACCTTGAAGAAGCAATGTGGGAGATGTAGTATGCAACGTGGGAGGAATATCCACATTTGTTTTGACAATTTGATGTAAAAATTATCATATAAAATGGTGATGTGCACCGAGGATGATGTAAAATCTATGGGGAGGAGAATGTAATATCCTAGTTTTGATCCCCGCTTTAGTAATGAGTATGTACATGATGAATGTATATATAATGACTAATGTAAATTGTAATTGAACCTTGAATTTCAATAAAATACATCATTGGCTATAGAAAAGAAGGAAAAAATGAATAGGGACCATGACTCCACAAGAGGGGAAAGACAAGAGAACTTAAATGAACTAACGTAAAATATCTTAGTAAGTGATTTAATCCAAAGTCCCTCCAATAAAAAATTATATACAAATTTAAAAAATCCAACTATAATTTAAATTATTTTCTTTCTATATATATAATATCTATATCTCTCGTAATGTCCTCTTCACTATGTATTGACTTGTCTATATCTATATCTATCATAATGTCCTCTTCACTATGTATTGAATTGTTTATATCTATATCTCTAGTAACACCGTCTTCACTATGAATTGAGCGAGACCCTAATGAGGTAGATGAGGTTGAGCTTGTGTTACTCGATGTCCTTTGTACCATCAATTCTATTCATTTTTTTTTTTATAAGTAAGAGTTTGTATTAAATATAAGAGTCCTTCTCAAAACCAGGATCCAGAGTACATTAATAGAGTTATTCGATTGTAATTACTGAACTGCTCCGTGAGGAGAAACCAGTTCAGCCAACCGTATATAGCAAGTAGCAAAACAAATTCTTACAGTACTGTAGAAAACTAGACTTTCAACTACCATGAGAGCCACTAGAACCAAAGTAAGAGATAAGTATAGTATAATCTGGAACATACTCGGGCAAGGTGCCAAGCCAGGGTTCCTCAATGACAGGTGTCTCGCCAGTCCATTGCATGTCCGTTGCGCCATGGCTCTTGTCTTCGGGCACTTGGATACTGCTGTCCCTGGTGTCTGTTGCCGCTGCCGAAACTGCCATGTCCCTGGTGTCTGTTGCCGCTGCCGAAACTGCCATGTCGACTTCTCCTTCAATGCTTTCCAGAGTCGCCTGCTTCGCCAGAGCACTCATGTCCTCTGGATTGCCTGCCTTCCCCGCGGATGGCATACTTTCTTCGATGGAAGTGTGCTGCTGACTGCTCGCCTCACCACTGGAGTTCTCGGAAGCGTCACGAGAAGAATCAGGAGCGGATGGGGGGGGGGGTGGCTAGGAGCTAGAGGAGGATGGAGATGCGTGCCTCCATCTGTTGGACCTGGAACTGGAGATCATTCACCCCCTCACGGAGCTCGAAAACTAAGTCATGGAGAATGGCGGAGTGTTCACGCGACAGAAGGGGAGAAAGCGTATTTGAATTGTGACGAGGCCGACTGTGGCGTGAGGCCGGAGGAGAGGAGGAAAGCTTGTCTCGGGGAGAAGGCCACACTGGAAACCAGGAAGTGTCAACAACAGCCATGGTGTCCCGTCCTGGAGTGGAAGAGCCAGAGAGCGAGGAGGATGTGCGGGGGCGCCGTGGGTGCCATGGAGAGCCCCGTCGTGGACGCAAGCGGAGGCGAGGCATGACGAGGCTCGGCTTCTGCAGAGGATCTGCAGAGCCAAGATGTAGGAAGAGAACTGCCCGAAAAAACATGAAAATCGCAGAGCCGAAATCGAAACCACACCACCAAACTACACTGCCGAAAGGGTGCTGCATGGCGCTATGCATAGAAGCGGTTGAGAGGAATGGAGTTAATGCTCCTGCCATCCTCTTTGAATGCGAATTAAGGCCCGGGGATGGTGGTTGCGTGGGGCACGAGCCGAGCACATGGCTCCGTGCCCCGCTGGCCTCCCCCTTCACCCACATTTGGCCAAGTGGCCCGCAATATCACCCCATCCGGGGGCCATCAATTCTATTCATACTTCTTTGCTTGACTTTGCATAATATTTAATTATTTACTGGTAAGACATTTTTTTGCAACTTTCTTTCCTCGACTAAACCTAGATCTTTTTATCACTTTGTTTGACATTATTACTTCATTAAAAATTTAAAGTTAATAGAAAGTATATATTATATTAAAATATAAAATTTATGGTATATATATATATATATAATAATAATAATATTTTTTTATTTTATTAAAATGATATAAAATTTTATGGTAAATATATATCTTAAAAAAAAAAAAAACATTTATCGAAACACATTAAAAATTAGTGAATTTTTTCTTCAAATAATTATATTAATGGATCATACTTTTCTTGATATTTTTATAAAATAAAAAAAATAAAAAAAATTATAATAGATAACCACTTTTTTAAGGATCTATAGAATCAACAGAAAAAATGTAGAGATTAGAGAGAATCTGATGCATGAGCATCGCTGCAAGCCAGCTACGAGCCAGCTAGCCATCACATCAAGCGCTCATTCAATGGAAGGAGAGAGGCACAACCCTGTCGTTTTTCAAATTTTGAAAAATTGTATTAAATGTTTGTAAGGCCGAAGAGCCAAAGCCATGCATGTGCACATGATGTGATTAGAAACCGTCTTTAATGGTTGTAAGGCTGAGATCTAGATCCGATTCGTACTAGACAACCATTCAATGTAATTCATTGTAATTAATGAGAGTTGGTGAGATGGAGGGAAGAGCTCGAGGAGTCCCCTTTTGTAAAAAAAAGATCCTTTGTATCTGTAGGATGAGTCAGCTGAGAGGATGAGTTTGTAGAGAGGAAGAGTAGAACATAGAATAGGTTAGAGAAGAGAGGAAGCTGTGACTCTGTTGCAGTCCGAACTCGAACACATTGTAATCAAGCATTCTTGATTAATACAATCAGAGAAGTTTTTTCCTGCATGTTATTCTGTGTATGTTGATGAATGTCTTTATGTGTTTATGACATATTGTAGATGTATGTTAGATGTGCATTTGCAGGGATACATAGCTTTCACTATCTGTTCAAAGTTCTTTGATTTCAGGTTTGGGTTCTTGGAGGTTTCATGCAAGAGGGCATGACAGAGTACTGCGGTCTTTGAAAAACCAATGCATGAGTGCACTTATGAATTCTGCGGAATATTAGACAAAGACATTCCAGGAGGGCGCACCAGAGGAAGTCATTGACTCAAGGAGGAAGCTTCAAGGTTGTTGAACACCTTGAAGGAGAAACTGTGCGGAGGAGAGCATAGAGAGGAGAAGCAAAATTGTTGGGAATTCTGTAAAGGCTCTGCCATGAGGGCAATGAGAAAATGCACAGGATGCATTGAGGAAAATTATATTTCAAGTTCAGAGAGATAACATAATCACTAAGGGTTCTGTGGAAACTCTGCCAAGAGGGCATTGAGCAGTTGCATAGAGTGCATCGAGAAGAACTCTCTTTCGAGTTCTGAGATAAGAGAAGTGTCATAGGAGGAGACACTCACAGGGTTACTGAACACCTTGTAGGCTCAACAAGACGTGCTTGAGCAAGAAGTTGCAGAAGAAGGGACTTCCATCCCTTCAAGGAGAGAAAGGGATAGAGACACTTTGAGGTCAGAGCCACAGATAATATTAGAGAAGATAGCACAATTGCATGCAAGGACCCTGCAAGGAATCACAGAGGCCAAGAAAACCATTTGGAGGGTTCAGAGTTTGAGAAGCTCAGGAGGAGGAATGCCTCTTAGAATACAAGCGAGAGCCAATTTTATAGGATTCGCAGCATAGACAAAGGCCAAGGCCTTTTGGCGCAAGAAATCTTCCAAGTGAAAGGAAGAAGGGAATGCTCAAGGTAGGGCATAATAGCCGTTGGATCGATACTGAGAGGAGAAGATATGGACCATTGAATCTATGTCCAGACACACACAAGAGGAGAGAGGGAAAGGAGGATAGATATGAACCGTTAGATATAGCACCAAGGACCGATAGTCGTTATATCTGGGAGAAGGTGCGAGGGGTTTTAAGTCCCTGGGAAGCCGCACAGAAGGGTAGAAAAAATGGTAGGAACTTCGGGGAAGAAGTTTCGAGTTGTCGTGAGCCGTTGGATCCAAAAAAGGTGCTCGAGGTTTAAACCTTGTAATAGTAGAAGGAAGAGGACTCATTAAAGTCCCAAAATCATTAGGACCATCCATTTTGGAAGACAGGTGGCAGATATCTAGATCATCTTGTGAATTAAGGTATTGCGAGCGGGGAGGTGGAGTTCCTTACGCTACAAACCCTCGAGTTGTGAGATCACGATTCAACCTGAACCATCGATCGAGGAGGAAGGATAGCCATGAGATTTGGCATCTTGCTACATCATGTATTGGGGTTTCAGAGGGTGAAAGAGTTGCACCTTGATCACTAAAGTCCTGAAGTGCCGAGCTCCGAGGGCAAGCACAAACATGTCACATCCGTTAGGTGGGGACCGTGTGGTTGATAGGTGGCACAAACACAGAGCGCACAGAAAAAGGCGGAAGTAGGTGATAGGTGGCATACACGCGTCATCTTGGAAGGGGTCAACCCATCATTGACTTATCGTGCCTCTGGAATTCACAAAGGAGGAGAACGAGGGCTCAACACTCCAACTCGAGAAGTTGCAAGTTGCGAGGGGGGCTAGAGTCAGGCCCTAGCCAATGGTCGCTTGTAGAGGCACTAGCGAGGAAGGAACCATACTCGTATCGCATCTCGGGTATTGGAGGTTTGGAGTCGAGGGTCTTCGACTCACTAAATCACAAGTTGTGAAGGCGCTTACACTAAGGCCCGATTATGGTCGCATGGATATGTAAGGTTCACACCTGGTGTTAAATCGTGCAGGGAGGGTTTTCATGAAGGACATGTGGATCAGATTCGTTGAAGGTACCAACAGGGAACCAAAGGAGCCGCTTCAGCTCAAGGAGAATTTAGAAAAATCATGTGTGGATCTCAGACAGAGGGTCGGGTTCTGCGTCAGAATCCAAAAATCAAAGTGAATAACTAGCAATTCTTCAAGGTGAGTTACTAGCAATGCATCATGGTGAGTTACTAGCAATGCGTCATGGTGAGTTACTAGCAATGCTTGATAATAATTTTAAATATTTCGAAGATAATATTCAGAGATAGGTGGAGAATAAACTACTAGGGTTTAAAACTCAACTACACAAAATAGAGGCTAGATTACAAGAAACAGAAAAAAACAACCAAGAACAAAAACATTCAACGAAGGAATAAGAGGTGGATGAAAATAACTATCTTAGGGACAAAATTAAAGATTTAGAAGAAAAAATTATTAAAAATTTGGCCCTAAATAGTGTGCAACACAAATTGGATATCAAACCTATCAAAGAGGAAATTAATACACTCATAGAGTTAGACCATGAGCATAACAAAAGAGTCTTGAAACTCATAATTTTTGGTATAAAAGAACAAAATGACGAGGTCACATTAGCAATAGTCAAGGAGGAATTAAAAAATGAATCACAAATTGAAAAAAATGGTCTTATAAAAGAAAAAAGGTTGGGAAAAACAATTGAACATAAAGATAGGTTGATTCAGGTTATGGTAAGCACCAATTACCATAGATATTACATACTTAGTAAAAAGATGAGCTTTGAAGGGCCTGAAATATTTATAAATGAAGACCTCATTCCAGATGATCAAGCTGAATTAAGGAAGGAGGTTCAAAAGGTAAAGGAAGCCATAAAGGAAGGAAAATTGGAAATAATTAAGAACTAAAAATCTATTATTAGGGACAGAGACCAAAAGGACAACGATAAATAGAAATTTAGGAAACTCCAGATCCTCTTTTGGACCTGTCGTGGTTTTCCATGGAGTAAAGGGCCTATACTAAGCTAGATCATGAGTGACATTGACATTATTCTCTTGGTTGAAACTTGGGAGCATGAAGAATGTAAGGTCCCTAATAATGGAGAATTTTTTTTGTGATCCACATGGAATAAGAAGTCCTCCCGTAGAGGGATTGGAGGCATAACATGTTACATAAAAACAAACATATTTCCTCACATCTGAATTCATAAGAAATATACTCTCAATCAATATATATGGATGGACATATATGATATTAACGCTAAGAATATTTATATAGAAATATGTTATTTTGCACCTATTAACTCTACTTTTTATATAGAAAACAATCTAGATAAGAATTTTCCTTACAAAATCTTAGAGAAAGATGTAAGAAAATTGGCTTAGGTTGATGGACAATTGGTTTTCATTGATGTCAACTCTGGTATCACAAAGGCATGGGTAAGGGACCCGAGTTTTTTTGAGGTATAAAGGGATGGATATAAGTGAATTTACAGGTAATACTATTCTATATGGATAGTATATGTCATGCCATTTCTGGTGATATGGGGAACATCAAAGAACTCCTCACTGTTAGAGAGTTATGTCCATATGAAGTTGGAGAACCCTCATGAGTTATATAGAAGCCCCTAGAAGGTCAAAGATGCCAATTATTCTAGAATATCCTAGAAGAAGTGTACTAGTCAAATTGATGGTAACTAGGATTTAATCATGGGTATAGTTGTTGCATTAAGAAAATAATCAAAAATAAATTGGTTGCAACAATAAGTTGTGAGTTTGGTAATTATGGTAAAGTAGTTGTGACGAGAAGATTAAATAGTCAAAGTGGTTGACCAAGAAATAAATTAAATAATAAAGTGGTTGCAACAAGAAGTTAGTTAAGGGAAAAGATGTTATGAATTGACTAATTATAGAAAAGTTAGTTGCAACAAGAAGTTGTGAGTAAAGATAAATTATTTAAATAATAAAGTAGTCAAAGTGGTTGCAAAGAGAAATTATTTAAATAATAAAGTGGTTGCAACAAGAAGTGGTGAGTTTACTATTTATGGATGAGTCAAAATAGTTGCAAAAGAAATTAATTAAATAATAAAGTTAGTTGCAATTAGGAGTGGATAACTTACTATTTGTGGAAAGTGGTTAAGTTAAGTGGACAAAGTGGTTAAGTGGAAAAAAATGCTAAGTGGACAAAGTGGTTAAGTGGAAAAAGTGGTTAAGTGGACAAAAGTTGATACTTCTAGAGGAAGCTACTTGGAGAGTATAAATAAGAGAGCAAGGGTCTTCCATTAGCACCCATTGAATATCAATGAATATCTATTTTGTGAAAGGTTATTTGGGCAGGTATTATTGATATAGAAAATGTTCGATAGAAAAAGTGCGGCAAGAAAATTGTGGCATAAATAGTGCGGCAGAAAAATCGCAACAGGAAAAGTGCGGAAGAAAAAGTGCAGTAGAAAAATTGTGGAAGAAAAAGTGTGGGAGAAAAATCGCGGCAGGAAAAGTGTGGAAAAAAAAGTGTTGTAGAAAAATTGCAGTAGGAAAAGTGTAGCAGAAAAATTGTTGTAGGAAAAGTGCGGAAGAAAAAATGTGGCAAGAAAAGTGTGACAGAAAAATCACGACAGAAAAATCACTGCAACAAATTCACGACAACAAAACTATAGCAACATAACGCTAAAAGAAGAAAAATGTATGGTTTTCATATGTATAGTGTTGAATCTATGAATCTGGTTGAGGGTTTGCCTTGTAAATCTATTGGATGCACTATTGGAAGTTTAGGGCTTACTGTAGAGTTGATTTGATGAAGATCTACTGAAGTTTAGTATTGGTTCATGTTTGAGGGATTTTTGTTGAGGGTTTGCCTTGTAAATCTATTGGATGCACTCTTGGAAGTTTAGGGCTTACTGTAGAGTTGATTTGGGGAACATCTACTGAAGTTTAGTATTGGTTCATGTTTGAGGGATTTTGGTTGAGGTATGTTGCTTAAGTTATTGGTACAGATAGAGGTTGTATAATAGTGAGGTTGTGGCACATGGTTGATGTGAGGATTTATGGAGAGTGTGGTGCATTTCTATAGGAATCTTGTTGGTTATATTGGTGTATGTTATTGGTATATGGTAGAGGTATATGATTGGGTACATGGATGAGACACATACTTGAAGTACATGGTGATCTTGATACATATTTTTGATGCATAGTTTGGTTTGTTGTTGATATATGATCGGTACATGTTGTTGGTTATATTTGTACAATGTTGATGTACATGGTTATTGTACATGATTGATGTGCATTGTTGGCACATGGTTTGAATGATATTCTTGTGATTTTGGGTATGAGATCTATGTTATCATATATTATATATTAAGGAGAGTATTGGTACATGTTGTTGGTGTATTTAATTTTGTTGGTACAGGAAAGGTACAGGTACAGGTTGGTTACAGTAAAGTGGCACATGTTGATTACAGGTTAGTGGCACATATTGGTACAGGTTTACAACGATATATCTCATAGTGATAGTGTGACAGTGGTTCCATAAATCTACTTATATTTCAGGGCGGTTGGACAAGGAAAGGATAGGTGGTTGTAGCCACCTTCTGGTTGTAGCCGAAGAACATATGGGGTTGTAGCCTCCTTCTAGTTGTAGCCAGAGAATTGGAGAGTTGGATCTTCCCTCAGGTTGTAGCATGATAAACTTGGGGGTTAGAGCCTCCTTTCAGTTGTATCTGGAGAATTGGAAGTTGGTGCTTTCTTGAATGTAATTATTGACATATAAGAAAAACATTCCATGGTTTTCTCCCACATTGGGTTTCCACGTAAATATTGGTGTATTGTGCATTGTGTGGATGTGTTTGTTATTGTTTATTATGCACAGATGAATGTTAATTCTTATGATACAGTAAGATATTGATGATGAAAATATGAACATGGTTAAATAAGTAAAAGAATATACTTTGTGGTATAAAGGATTAATAATTGGTATACTTACACATTACTGATTCACCCCCCCCCCCCTCTCAGTAATCCAACAAAAGATATCTACAACATGAAAAATGAAGGTAGTATCCTCACGTTAGGAGACTTTAATGCTAGAAATGAAACCAATCCAACTATTATTTTAAGTAATGGCTCCAAACCTAATCCTCTTTGTCTAGACAAGGACCTTATCTTAGCTAACATTTACAAAAGAAACTCTAAAGACCTGATTAAATTTTTGTTTGGTATTGAGTTAATCAAGCTCTGTATTTCCCAAGATTTAATAATTTGCAATGTTCTAAATAAGTGGCCAAATTCTAATAGGATGACTTGTATCGATGGGTTGGCTAGCAGTGTTGTTGATTATGTAATATCATATATACCCATATACAACCAAATAATAAAATTTGATCTTTTAGATGACCACGTACTTGAATCTGATCATAGACCTCTGACCCTAACTCTTAATGATGCATTAGAATCCTACCTCAAAAATCAATATCATTTGATGAAGACCTAGGGGGTCTTTCATTTACTAGGGATTAGGTTCCAAAGGTGTCATTTATTGCATTTTCCCCATGTTTTAATGAATTCTAGAAGATAGACATATAATAGAGTTTGAGATTGAGGATTTAAATTGTAAATGTTCTTGAATGTATGAGAGCATGAGAGGGATTGAGAAATGAGAGAGATATTAGGAGGGTGAGAGAAATCCTAAGATTTGTTTTTTTGAGAGTTAGATCCTCTACTTTGAATGAAAATGGATTAAGTGAGGCTGAATTTAATTATATCTGCTACTTAGAAGGACATATCTCAAGAGGGTTAGAGGATATTGTGGGTTATTTTGAGTGACTGTAGGATCCAAGAGGATATTATGGATCTAAAGGTAATTTAGGAATCTGTGTGAGTGATTTTAGGATCTGAAATTGTTCAGTTCATAATAATTTTTGGGTTAAATGTTGTAAGTGTTGGCCCTTGACCAAGTTTTGAGGATCCTTCGTCAGGTTTGACATACTTTTGGGACTTCGACAGGATGTCGAAGGCGGAGCACAAGTTGAAGTAGATATCACAGGATCTTGACCCCTTTTTAGGGCCTTTTGGGTTTTGATATTATGTAACGGGTATGGGGATGTCGGCCCATGGGTTTACCCATGTTTAGGCCTCTTTTGTAATGTATAAATAGAAATCTAGGAGATGTAAATAAGGGTGTGTATGTATGCTAAGTGTAAAGACACAAGTGTGTGATGCCAATGGCTAAGTGCAAGGGATAATGTACATGCTTTATGCATATTATGTGAGACTTGCAAGGCTAAGTGCAAGTGACTGTAAGAGAATGAGTAGAAGCTTTGAGTTGTAGCCTAGCTTGGGGAAGGAGGATCTAGTGAGGTGCGTGCAGATCTCCTTTCCTATTTGGAGTAGGATCTTGTGGCTCTCTGCATGTAGCTGATTGACCAAAGATAATAAAAGAGAATAAGAGTTGGTGGATGTGGCCCCGGGCTGGGGGTAAACCACATATATCATGTGTTGCTATGTTTTGTGCGATGTATTGATGTGTTTATGTGTTTACTTGATTAAGTGCTTTGATATAGATGAATGATAGATAGATATGTTAATGCTTTGTGCTTAATAATATGGATGGATGCTAGATCTAACCTATGTGAATGTTCTTAGTGCTTGAATATGCTATATCTGGGTGAAAACTGCGGTGCTATGTAATTAGGGTTTTATTTGTGAAGTAGATACTAGTTAAATACTGATGAACTGTAACTGGTAAGTGGCGTTGTAATCACATATTGTTGTCCTAGCTAAGGTTGCAAACATTTGAGTCCTGCAACCACCCCTGCCTCTACCTCAGGTGAGACTTCATCTGCTTCACAGGTGTTTCCAAAAGGGCCGGTAGTTAGAGTTTTGTTGGTGCACTGTTGTAGCATTGAACCCTGGGTCTACCCCTGTGCCAATAAATGGTTCCATTGCCGGGACCTGAAACTGTGATTGCTGGGAACTGAAGAAAAGAAAGCTCTGTGCATAGATCTGTTTCTTTAGTGCACAGTAGTCTACTTAACTTGTGAAGCTCTGTGCTAAGAAAAAAAGTCATATATGAAGAAAAGAGGTAAGATCTGAAGGATTTGTGATTTTTTAAAGGTGATAACAGTGAAAAGTTTTGATTGAAAAAGGAAAGATAAGTGGAAATTTTTGTTTCAAAAGTATGGATTTAGGTATGTTTGATAAATTTTGTCCCAGCTTGAAAAGTAGGGCAAAACTAGATGAAATAAGGTTTTATATAAGTAGATATGATAGAAATAATGAAATATATGTTATTCCTATGCATATAAAGAATGCTTGGACTAACAAATGGATGCAGGAACCTAGAAAACATTTTTTGCAGGTTAGCTACTATGATCCTAGTGTGCAGTACAGGAAAGGTTGGGGATCATTTCAAAGAAAAAGAAGATTAAATCTTTGTTATAATTGCAGAAGATCGGGATATCTTGCTAAGGAATTCCCTGGTAGAAGACCTAGTTGTCTACATTGTCAAGCTATGGATCATGAAGCTTTGGATTTCCCTAGAATGATTTCTAAGATTGAAATAATGAATATGAGACAAGAAAACCCTGAGGAAGATCAAGAAACTAAGACCACGACAAAACCCCAGAAAGAATCAGAGACTGTATTACTGCAAATGAAAGAAACCCTAAATGATCACCAAAATATCAACTTATCAAAGATCTTCAAAGAAAAACAATGCATAGAAACAAGAATATGATACTTCAACATAGACTGTGTTCTAGATGAGGAAACACAGGTGAATATTATGACAGAAAGAACTTGGGAAATTTTAGGAAATCCTCCTATGATTCCTTCATTAGGAGTAATAGGATTATTTAGAGGAAAACTAATAACCCTATGTGGAAGACTCACCCAGATAGTTATGAGTTCTCATGGAACTATGACATAGGAAGATTTTGAGGTTGTTAAATTTATTGAGAACAACGCACCATTTGCTATGTTATTAGGAAAACCCTGGATTGAGAGAAATCAGACCAGAAGAAAAGAAGAGGAAGTCTTAGAACAAAAGAAAGAATTAAAAAATTTCATGACTAGGAGGATAGCACACTTGATTGAAGAACATGAGAACAGATCAAAGATTTTTAAAACTAGAAACTTGGATGTCAAAGTTGAACAAACACAAGAATATTCAAAGAAGAACGAAGCACCTACCCCAGACATAGAAGAAGTATTTCCCTTGAACCCTACGAAAGAATCTCAGTAGGGAGAAGTTACTATACCAAAAGGAGATAAGAATCAAAATGGAAAGAGGAATACCGAGATGAAAATCACTAGGAAGAAGGCTAGAAAACTCAATAAGAAGAGAGCGAAGATAGAAAAGTTATAAAAGGTCCCAGAGGGGACTTTGCCGAGGGAAGGTTTGTAAAACTGGAACTTCACTGGGATATCAGAACAACACAACATGGCACTTCACCATGGTGGAGAGATATAGCCGTTGAAAGCATTATAACCATTAGACCGATGCCCCAAACGATTAGAACAACAGTTATGACCAGAAAGATTGCCATCAAACCATTGGGACTGCGCCGTAACAGAGAGAACTAAATTGATGAATGCCTCTTTCCATTGGAGAATATCCATTACATCGTTGTCTACTTATTCCGTCGACTATTGCACTGAGAACACTTTTTCAAATTGTATCTGAGCCAACAAGAGAACTCATTTCTACCACATCGTGTTTATTGAGATCAACACCTATTCCATTGCTTTGAGCATTCATTCATCCACCTGAGTTATCCGATCTGAGCGTGTATGTTGGACGAGATCAATGTCGCAGAGAAATTCATCAAAGAAGTTCTAATTGACCTTATGGTAGAGAGAGTGATGTGCACAGGAGTTCAAGCTTCATCAATGCCAGGAGTGGAAGCCTCCTCGTCAACTACTCGGGGATCTAGACCATCCCGCGTTGCATATGAGAAAAGAACCAAGCATAGAGATGACTTAGCAAATGCGAAGTTAATCCTATCTGTTCTACCCAATTACATCTCACCTCTAGCTGATGCGATGAATCGTGACAGTGTCTCGAGGGACTTCGACTACACAGTCATCATGACGCACCTTCCGAAGGGGATACATGTAGTCAGACCGTAGTTGGAGAGGATTCCAACCCTACATATTAGTGACTATAATTTAGGAGACCACAATACCTACGACATGCTCGCACCTCACAAGTACTTGACTAAGATGAAAGGAAAGAGATTGAAGATCATTCCTCGACCATGGACCATGAACATCACACAGTCCACTACCCTTAATGTCATGAAATTTACAAACTTTGGAAGGCACCAGGAGGTTAACGCGTGCGTTAAACTCATGTTTTCGTGCTTCCACGATGGTTATTTATGGTTAAACAGGCATATTACTGTCGATCCAGCGCTGATCCATAGGATCACTTGATTGAGCATGCAGATACCCGACCCGCAGGACTTCTACCCAGGGAAGGCTGCAGATCGCACCCTGGAATAGAAGATTAAATACATCTATGGCGATGTAGAGAAGGGAATGTGAGGCTACAAAGTAGCCTCCATTCAGAATGGTGCAATGCACCTCGCTTTCCAGTTGATTGCTGGTAATCTAGTCCGAAAGAACAGATCAACACAGGTCACAGGGTTTGTGGTTGACCTTGCAGGAAAGTGCATGGAGGGATTACAAATGAACTAGGCGAAGTACTTAGTCAACCAGCTAGAAGTCGATTTCCGCGAAGCTCAAAATCAGGGCTATGAGTTCCACTTTAGCTGGCTACTGATCATCATTGCGTTTACAACTTGTGAGATGCCGGAAGGTGAGACCTTCCCAAACATTGAGCTATTCAAACCACTTGTTGAGAAGTTCACCACGCTTTGGTACTTGAGCGACATGGGAAAACAATGGCATTCAAATGTAGTATTCCATACCTACTACCTGCAGCTGAAAAGAGATATCGAATCATTCCCCTAGATGACGCCAAACACTCTAGACAAGTTCAGAACCCTTATGAAGTTTTGCGTAGATAGACATTTCATATGTATCACCGTGCACACATATGAGAATAAATAAGAGATTCAGTCATACTATAAACTCTCTGAGGAGGACCTGGAAGAAATCACTAAGGAATGGCCCGCAAAGTTCCTTATACCATTCGCTAAGGCAAAATTGTCTGACCCAAATCTCATTGGAAGCTCGATAGTTACCCGTGAGGAGTATAATGCACCCAACAATAGCGGAAGGAAGAAGAATGAAGATGTACAGGAACTGAGTAGCACCTCATAAGAGTCTGCCTTAGATTCACCTGGTGGAGGAGGAGGTGACGAGGTGGACAAAGAGGAGAACAAAGAAAAAGAAGGGGAATAAGATAAGCAGGAGCAAGGCGAAGTAGCCCCGCCATGGAACCCCCTTGATGACATAGATCCATCGAAGAAAAGGAAGGTTTCCCCTACAAAACCTACATCGCGGAAGAAATCCAAAGCAATCAAGTCGAAGCTTCAGACTGTACTCACGATCGATGACTTCGATTTCATCATCGCAGCTATATCAGATGCTTCGCAGTACATTTTGTAGAACAAGGAAGCCAAGCAAGAAGCCTTGTATGAAAAAATCGTGAGAGAGATGAGAGGGGTACAACAGGCCCTTCACTCCAGCCGCACAATATCCACTGCGCCCCTACCATCAGAAGAACCAGAGTTGGGAGATGAGCTTGCCCAACTCCACAGACTAGTTGATGCAACTAAAGCCCGTCTTCGTCGAGTGCAAGAAGAGAAAGATCAAGCCACAGTGGCCCTGAAGCAAGCACAAGAATAAATGGTAGAACAACGTTGGGTTGCACAAAAGGAGAGAGAGGACATTCAAGCCAAGTTTTAAGAAGAGAGGGCACAATCCAAGAAAGAAAAAGAACAATTGCTCATAGAACAACTGGGAGTCAAAGAATTAGTCAACATATCACTTTGCTCTGTGACAAGCTTAGAGGCAAAGGCAGAAGACCAAGTGGAGCATCAATTAGCGCAAATCATAGAAGCTATCCAACAACTACAACAAAGAATGACAGACTTAGAGCTCTGAACGGTGCCCAACACTCCGCCAGATGTACGAGATCAAAGAGAAGCAACTTCTCGAAGTGCAGTTGAAAGAATCAAGGCCTTCGCCATGGAATGTAAACAACTAAGTGATTGTAGTGCCCAGACTTATGAGCGACTCACTGAGGATTTTGAATTAAAGGCACTGGAGTCACAACTCTAGGAGGCAAAGAAGTAAGCATAAATAGTACAGGCGCAGTTGAAGCCCTTGTTAGTTGTTGAGAGGATGAAGCGATCCCGAGAACAACACAATGCCCAACAACAGATCCACACCATTTAGAGCAGAGTAATGGAAGTGACTCAGAGACTCCAACCAATTAAGGACAAGGCTTGCCAACTATTCACAGATATTGAAGGTCGAGGAACAGAACTGGAGCAAGTCGTCACTACAGCTAAACAACGCTTAGAGGGACCTGTCAACAAATCAGTAATCTAAGAGTTCGCTGAACAGGAGGTTGTGGCACAATAATAGGTTGAAGCAGCTCAAGCCAAGTTTGAGGCTTTTGAAGCATAGCTACCTAGACCAGAGAGACTCAGGGTGAGTCACAGGTGAGTTTTGGGGGCTTGTTGGCTCTTGACCAAGTTTTGAGGATCCTTGGTCAGGTTTGACCTACTTTTGGGACTTCGATAGGCTGTCGAAGGTGGAGCGCAAGTCGAAGCAAAGATCGCGATATCTCGGTCCATTTTTAGGGCCTTTTGGGTTTTGGGATTATGTAACGGGTATGGGGATGTCGGCCCATGGGTTTACTCATGTTTATGCCTCTTTTGTAATGTATAAATAGAAATCTAGGTGATGTAAGTAAGGGTGTGTATGTATGCTAAGTGCAAAGGCACACGTCTGTGATACCAAGTGCTAAGTGCAACGGATAGTGTACATGCTTTGTGCATGTTGTGTGAGACTTGAAAGGCTAAGTGCAAGTGACTGTAAGAGATTGAGTAGAAGCTTTGAGCTGTAACCTAGCTTGGGGAAGGAGGATTTAGTGAGGTGCGCGCAAATATCCTGTCCTATGTGGAGTAGGATCTTGTGGCTCTGTGCATGTACCTGATTGACCAAAGATAATAAAAGAGAAGAATATTTGGTGGACGTAGCCCCAGGATGGGGGTGAACCACGTATATCATGTGTTGCTATGATTTGTGCGATGTATTGATGTGTTTACTTTCTTAAGTTCTTTGATATATATGAATGATAGATAGATCTGTTAATTCTTTATACTTAATAATATGGATGGATGCTAGATATAACCTATGTGAATGTGCTTAGTGCTTGAATATGCTAGATCTGGGTGAAAACTGTGGTGCTCTGTAATTAGAGTTTTATCTGCGAAGTAGATATTGGTTAAATACTGATGAACTATAACTACTAAGTTCTTTGTTAAGGTGTTGTAATCACAGATTGGTGTCCCAAATAAGGTTGCATACATCTGAGTCCTGCAACCACCCCTTCCTCTACCTCGGGTGAGACTTCATCTACTTCGTAGGTGTTGCTGAAAGGGCCTATATTTAGGGTTTTGTTGGTGTGTTGTTGTAGCGTTGAAACCTGGGTCTACCCCTATGCCAATAGTAAGCATGCAAGACATTAGGAGGTGGCCAATTTAAAGGAAATTAGGCCAATTGTGAGAGAGATAGACGTGTGGACAAATGAATGTAGAACATGCCCAGAGATAGAGGCCAATTGAGTGAAAATTAGGCCATAGGAGGTGTGGTCATTTTGTGAGGAATTAGGCTAGAGAGGGAAGAAGACCTATTGGATGAGATCTAGGTATGAGAAGGCATTGAAGCCTCATGTAAATTCATGTACAGTAACTATGCATTCTAATTAATACAAGAAAGAGAAACAATCTTTTTTGAGTGTTGTCTAAAGGTCTCTGTCCATCTGTGTGGTGAATCTCTGTCGTAAGAATGTTAGGTTTATGTGAATTTAGATAGTCTCTATAG
Organism: Picea glauca; assembly: GCA_000966675.3. Classification (NCBI taxonomy): domain Eukaryota; kingdom Viridiplantae; phylum Streptophyta; class Pinopsida; order Pinales; family Pinaceae; genus Picea; species Picea glauca. Next base: position 205,117 of record JZKD02S0329627.1, on the reverse strand, counting down.
ATCTATATACTTGTGAAATTGAAGATCTTAGGGTTTTGAATGCAGGTCTGAAGGTGAAAGAATATTAGGGAAAGGAATCTCTGAAGGATACCTTTTATAAAATCATCAATCACTGTAAGGATCAATGATTCTATTGTGATTACAGGTGTGCAAACATAGATCAAATTTTTCCATCTCATGGATGAGAGTTACCTGAGTCATTAAATCATTTTGTGAACAAATGATAGGCATTGTATCAAGCCAACATAACAGAAATGGTTAGAACCATAAGATATTGTAAGGACACATTGTGATTGTTGGATCACGAAAGTAGAGGCAAAGGGAGTATTGGTTCCTTTGATAACTTAAGGGTAAAGTTAGATCATTGGATCATGAATTAGATCAAGGGAGGACTGTCAGATTCCACCACAAAGAAAAATGGAGAAAATTAGATCGATGGTTCAATTCTATATTAAGTCTCATCCATTGATCTGGATTGGGAAGAATTGCAGTTGTGAGGATCATGGAGTCCATGAATATCCAACCATCCAGTGAGACGACAGATCTATGATGAAGGTTCATAGCACAAAGTGAAGTTGTGAGAGATTTTAAATTTTTGGTGCAACACGCTTTTGATCTTGACTGTTTCTCTATTTTTTGACATGTCAAAATCAAGTTCACGCATACTATGGAATTTTTTTAATACTCTATCAACTTGAAGCTATGTGAGACATCCATCAAATTGAGTGACTAAGTCATATCTGTTGGATCATCACTTTAGCAGATGATCATATAAACCTTCGATTGGGAGGAAATCTATGGTTTAGAACGAAATGCACTTGGAAGGGATAAGCTCCTGGATCCAATTCTTGGTTTCTTGAAGGTTTATATAAGATCCTGAGCACTTAACTCTATTATAAGTTTTAAGAGGTCCTTGGAAACCCCTTTGAGGACCTCTTAAAACTTATAACAAATAAAAATATAAATTATGCTACGAAGGAGGATGAGATATTACCATCTCATAAATATAGTCTAGTTAAATAATATACACAACTTGCAATTCAAATGGTTGGAAAGGTAGTCACTGATAGGAGTTTGATAAGATGTTTAGATAAACACAAGAGGGAGACAATTCCAGAAGAGGCTATGAAGGACTTGATGCTACATTGGAGCAGAACAATATGATGCTGGAAGAATCAACAAAGGCTTCAGAGTCTCATGGTTCCAGGACTGATCATTGGTGTATGTTTGCAGGTTTTGCAGGAAGATAAGGCAACCTAATACAAGATTCTGTCATAAGGAAAGAAAAGGCAATTTTTATCATGAGGATGATCAATACCTAAGTCAATTTTTGTTAAGTGATACGTAAATGAGAGGATTTGTATTTGCAGAATAACAACACTTTGACATAGTGCTCACTGATTTTGACGAAGAATTGAAGATAAAATGAATGTGCCAATTAGCTATGGCATGAATAATGAAGAAGAGGTGCAAAAACCAATGGATAACAACAATGACAATAAAGTTCAAAACAAGGGGATGTGCCAGCCAAAGGACAAGTTGGACATTGAGGTAGAGTTAATGAGGATGTTGATGGTGAAGGTGTATCAGATAAGACATGTAGGGGAAATGAAACTCTACATCAACAAATAAAGTGAACAATTGCAGATAGTAAGGCATCATGACAACAAGGCAAGCAAGTTGCAGTATAAAGTTTGGGACCCTGGAGGATTTCAGCAGAAGGAACTCATGATCAAAAGATCATGGACAATTTTGTTCCTTGAGAGTCTGATGTAGGAGCATCCTACCTCCAAAATCAAGATCATTTGATGAAAAACTAGGTGGTCTTTCATTTACTGGGGATTAGGTTCCAAAGGTGTGATTTATTGTATTTTCCCTATGTTTTAATGAATTCTAGAAGAGAGACATAGAATAGAGTTTGAGAGCGAGGATTGAAATTGTAAATGTTCTTGAATGTATGAGAACATGAGAGGGATTGAGAAATGAGATAGATATTAGGAGGATGAGAGAAATCCTAAGATTTGGTTTGTTGAGAGTTAGATCCTCTACTTTGAATGCAAATGGCTTAAGTGAGGCTGAATGTAATCAGATCTGCTTCTTAGAAGGACATATCTCAAGAGGGTTAGAGGATATTGTGGGTTATTTTGAGTGATTGTAGGATCCAAGAGGATATTGTGTATCTAAAGGTAATTTAGGAATCCGTGTGAGTGATTTTAGGATCTAAAACTATTCAGTTCAGAATCCTTTTAGGTTAATGTTGTAAGCATGTAAGGCATTAGGAGGTGGTCAATTGAAAGGAAATCAGGCCAATTGTGTCAGAGATAGAGGTGTGGCCAAATGAATGTAGAACAAGCCAAGAGAGAGAGACCAATTGAGTGGAAATTAGACCAGAGGAAGTGTGGTAATTTTGTGAGGAATTAGGCCAGAGAGGGAGGAATACCTATTGGATGAGATCTAGGTCTGAAAAGTCATTGAAGCCTCATGTAAATTCATGGAAAATAAGTGTGCATTCTGATTAATACATGAAAGAGAAACACTGTGTTTCGAGTGTTGTCTAAAGGTCTCTGTCCATTTGTGTGGTGAATCTATGTCTCAAGAATATCAGGTCTCTGTGAATTTAGAAAGTCTCTATAGATCTATATAATTGTGAGATTGCAGATCTTAGGGTTTTGACTGCAGGTCTGAAGGATAAATAATATCAAGGAAATGAATCTCTCAAGGATACCTTGTATACAATCATCGATCAATGTAAGGATCGATTATCCTATTGTGATTGCAAGTGTGCAACCATAGATCAAATTTTCCATCTCAGGGAGGAGAGTTACCAGAGTCGTTAAATCATTATGTGAATGAATGATATGTGTTGTATCAGTCTAGCATAACAGAAATGGTTAGAACCATAAGATCTCGTAAGGAAACATTGTGACCATTAGATCACGAAAGAAAAGGAAAAGGGAGTATTGGTTCCTTTTATAACTTAAGGGGAAAGTTATGTCGTTGGATCATGAATTAGATCAAAGGAGAACCATCGGATTCCACCACAAAAAAAAATGGAGTAAATTAGATCATTGGTTCAATTCCAGATTAAGTCTCATCCGTTAATGTGGATCGAGAAGAATTGCAGTTGTGAGGATCGTGGAGTTCGTGAAGATCCAACCGTCCAGTGACACGACAGATCTACGATGTATGTTTAAAGCACAAAGTGAAGTTACGAGAACTTTAAAATTTTGGGAGCAACGCGCTTTTGATCTTGATCGTCCGTCTATTTGTTGATGTTTCAACATCAGGTTCACACGCACTATGGAATTTTGTTAACACACTATCAAATTTAAGTTGCACGAGCCGTCCATCACATTGAGTGACTAAGTCACAACCGTTGGATCATCACTTTAGCATATGATCATATAAACCGTCGCTCGGGAGGAAATCTACGGTTCAAAATGAAATGCACTCGGAAGGGATAAGCGCCTGGATCCAACTCTTAGTTTCTTGAAGGATTAGATAAGATCCTGAACGCTTAACTCTATTATAAGTTTTATGAGGACCTTGGACACCCCTTTGAGGGTTTATGAAAGTAGCAATTCATCTTAAAGCTGCAAACTATGGGTTATGCCCTAGTGGGATATCACTTAACTTTTCCATACACAAAATCTCTGTAGAGGAGTACTTTGAAAACCAAAGGCACTTACTTTTTGAAAAACAAAAAGTCGATATCTTCTTAGAATATTTAAGCAATGATTTAAAAATCATATCATATCAGAACAATATTGAAGTTGACTATCAAAATTTTACGTCAACCCTCTCTACTTCAATTAACAATTTCTCTATTGAAATACTACATGAAAATAAAAATAGTATAACTAACCCTTGGTATGATAACAAATGTAAAATTTCTAGAAAATCCATTTGGGATGCTTCCAATGCATCTTTAAAATCTGATGAGATAAATAGATATAAAACCTTAATAAAACTAAAAAAAATACTATATAAATAGAAAGCAGGAGAATCTTTTGCACTTATTTAAGATAGATCCTAAGAAATTCTGGAGGCAAATTTTAACTCATAAAACTAAAGAAAATAATAATGTTCCCTTGAAGGACTGGAATTTCTACCTTAAAAATATGTATGAATCCCCTAACGTCATGAACAACATGCCAAAAAACTCTAGAAAGGATGAAGTGTTTTCTATAGAAGACATTAAATTTTGGGTTAAGCGACTCTCAAAAGGAAAAGCTAAGATCAAAGGTTACCAAGATGAAATATTAAAAATTAGAGGACCTATCCTCATTCCTCACATACATAATCTCTTCAATTTAGCTATCCAACAAGGCTTCCCAAAACCTTAGAATCAAAGCCTCATTGTCCCTATTTTTAAAAGAGGAGATAAAAGAAATCCCTCTAATTATAGGACCATTATGATTATCCCCATAATGAGTTTAAGCTATATGTAAGTATTTTGGAAAAGAAGGTCGACACATGGTTATAAAGCCATGGAAAAAGAGCTAGAGGCCAGGCTAGGTTTAAAGGATACCATTCCATTATGGAACACCTTATTACATTTAGGATCATTGCAGGGGAGTGTTGTAATGATAAAACCAATCTCCTTCGTCATTTTGTTGATTTTAGAAAATATTTTGACACTATGCCCAGGACTAACCTCTAGAATAGGTTAGAATAACTTAGAGTCCCTTTCGAGTTAAGAGATGTTGCAATAAGGCTATATAAAAAGGTTATTTCCAATTTTAGGAACAATGAGGGTTGGTCAAAAGAAATTAACTGTAATATAGTAGTCAAGCATGGTTGTCCCCTATTGCCTACCCTTTTCAACATCTATACTAATAAGTTAGAAGATTGTTTGGAGGACGTAGGATGTGTTGGATTGAATCTCGCTAGTATAGTAATCATCCTCCTTCTTTATGTGGATGCTATTGTTCTTATGGTGAAGAGTCCCTATGATGTAGGAGCATCACTCCATGTCATCAAGCGCCAGCTAGCTAGCATGTCAAGTGTGCATTCAATGGAAGGAGAGAGGCACAACCCTCTCATTTTTCAAAAATTGAAAATTGCCTTAAATGATTGTAAGGCTGAGATCTAGCTCCGATTCGGACTAGACAAACATTCAATGTAAATGAATGTAAATTAATGAGAGTTGGTGAGGATAGAGGGAAGTGCTCGAGGAGCCCCCTTTTGTAAAAAGATCTTCTTTGTATCTAGATTTAGAGCAGAGGAAGAGTAGAATTGAAAATAGGTTAGAGAGGAGAGGAGAGCCGAGACACTATTGCAGTCTGAGCTCAAACCCATTGTAATCAAGCATTCTTGATTAATACAAACATAACAATTTTTCCTGCATGTTGTTGTTCATGTGTTTGTGAGTTCATGAATAAATGTATTTATGTGTGGATGATATGTTGTAGATGTATGTTAGATGTGAATTGGCAGGGATATATAGATTTTCCTATTTGAGATTTCTTTGATTTTAGGTTGGGATTCTTTGTGGTTTCATGCAAGAGTGCATGACAGAGTACCGCGGTCTCTGAAAACCAGTGTAGGAGTGCACTTCTGAATTCTATGAAATTTCAAACAAAGACGTGCCAAGAGGGTGCACTAGCTGAAGTCATTGACTCAAAGAGGAAGACTCAAGATTGTTGAAAACCTTGAAGGAGAAACTGTATAGAGGAGGGCACAGAGAGGAAAGACGAAATTTCTGAGAATTCTATGAGACTCTGCCAGGAGGGCATTGAGAAAATGCATAGGATGAATTAAGGAGAACTCTATTTCGAGTTCGGTGAGAAGACAGAGTCACTAAGGATTCTAGAGAACACTGCCAAGAGGGCATTGAGCAGTTGCATAGAGTGCATAGAAGGACTCTTTTTGAGTTCTGTTGGAAAGAGAAGTGTCAAGGAGAGACACTCATAGAGTTACTGAATACTTTGTTAGGCTCAGCAAGGCATGCTTGAGCGGGAAGTTGCAGAGGAGGGAAATTACATCGCTTCAAGGAGAGAAAGGGACAGAGACACTTTGAGGTTAGAGCCACAGATAAGCTCAGAAGAGATAGCACCCTTTCATGCAAATTTCTTGCAAGTGGTTGCAGAGTTCAAAGGAACCTTTGAGGTTCAGAGAAATAAATCTTAGGAGGAGGAACGCCTCTTAGAATACAGGTGGGAGCCAAGGTTACAGGCTTCGCAGTAGAGACAAAGGCCGAGGCCTTTTGGAGCGAGAAATATTCTAAGGGAAAGGAAGAAGGGCATGCTCAAGGTAGAACATACCTACCGTTAGATCAACATTTCGTAGTTTGGCATTTCAAAAATTACGATGAGAAGGAGCTGGGGCACTTTGCATTGAAAAACCCTGAAGTCGTGAAGCACGACGTGTCCTTGGAGCAGGGTTGTGGTCGTGGAGGAAGCAACCACATGGACCAAGATTTGGTCAGGGAGCTAATCGTCAGATAACCATTTTGTCATTTTGGCATTTCGACATTTCGGGGTCCGGGAGATCGAAGGACCTGGAATCGTTCACAGCTGGAATTGCAAAATCGTGAATTATGAAGTCCTAAAAAGTGGGTCATGGTCACGGTAGATTTCGGCATTTCGGGACCTGGGTGTTTGACAGGACAGGAGTCGGGAGATGTGGCGTCCTGACTCACGAAACGTGAAAACATGAAAGCATTCAGAGGAATAGCACGAGCCAGAGCCGTTGAGCCCCATCAGGCCGTTTGACATTTCAGGGTTTGGGAAGTAGATGAGGCATGATTGTAGAGTCACTGCATCGTGAAATCCCAAAGAGATCTGGGTCGTTTCAGAATTTTGGGGGATGGAGAGGCCAGTGGTTTGGGACGCTGCATTTCAAACTCCCAGTTACTGAAATCCCAATACAGCCAGGACTTGTGGATCATATTCGTGGGGTTCCAGTGAGGGCTCGAAAGAACTACTTCAGTTCTGCGGATTCGAAGAAGATCGATCCTGCGCGAACCTCAGCCTGAGGGTTGGGGCTCTGCATGAGTGTGGTATCAGAGCCACTTTTTACCTGTAGACTGCAGGCAGAGGGAGGCATAGTAGATAAAGAAAATACTCTGATACACACCATCAGTGTGGTATC
>JZKD02S0329627.1:173492-189532 GCA_000966675.3 Picea glauca | reverse complement strand
TTATCTACTAGCATATTTCCATGCAAATTTGACATCCACATAGTTAATAATGCAAAAATTAAAAGTGAAGAAAATTAAAATCCACAAAAAATTGGAAACATTAAAAATAAACAAAATTAAAATTCACCCAAATTTCAAAACTAAAACCCACCAGTGAACAAAATTAATATTCACCAAAATTTCAAAATGAACAAAACTAAAACCCACCAACCCTTGCTCAGACTCAAACCATCAATGAGCATATTACGCAGTCTGAGCGCTGTGCAAGTCTATTATTCCCGTCTTGTAGGAAACCATGGCCGCCATAGAAAATTTTAAAATACAGGAATATTAATACACAGAGGATTTGATCTACTCAACACTGGGAATCAACACTTTTGTAGCAAAGCCATACGGACCGAATAGTCTACTGCAATGCTACAATTTCTAAACCCACAAACCAATAGTACTGTAGAATTGATCACAGGCTCCTCTCTGATCTTCCATGGGTATTACGGCGAGTAGAAGCTCTGCACAATGGACAAGTCGCTTGGTATGGCAGCCACTGGTCTATGCAATCCAGGTGAAAGTAGTGACTGCACGATGGTAAGAGGCGTACACAATCGTCATCCTGTATAGCGTCCCAGCAAATAGCACACTCGCTATCCATAATTTTGGATTTCAGAATTTTATATTTGACTTGGACTAATTCTCCAATTTCAGCATGAGATAAGCCATGGTCTGCATTAATCCCTACTCCCCAATGAGCCATATCATTGTCAACGTTAGGGTTAGGGTTAGGGTTCACATTAGTAGGGATATTATTAACACCAGTGAGAACCATAAGAACACTTCTCTCGCAAAATTCAAATACGTAGCTAACTGCATCGAAAACGTTGGAGTCAACTCTCTCTATCTGGGGTATAACTACTTGAAGATAATTAGTCCCAGTCACAATATCGATAACACAGCTGAGAATACAAACGATGAAACCTACAGCCAAGTAAGCTGCACACAGGAGGGTGACTATTAGGATTGGGAAGAAAATTAAAAGCGTGGCTGTGAAATCTGCAGAATATAAACCTGAATTTCTCATCAGCCGTTTTGTAAATTTTCAAAGACGCAGGTGCCAAGTAGTCTCTGTGGGTGAGGCACGGTTTAATAGACGGTGTTTATAGGTGTTTATAGGCACACTGTACAAAAGGCGCGTTGCGATTTCGCGTGTTGGGACTTTGCGAATGAGTCAACCCTCACTCCTCTCGACTCCCGAAACTCCGAAAAGAGCTTAACGAGTGTTAACTCCTTTCCTTATCTCACTCGCGTGACCATTCCCCACGACCTGGGGCTCATCCTTTGAGCGCATCGAGATTTTGCGGATTGAGGATTTACGATACACTTATCTCCCTTCACCCGATACCCGAAAGACTGATATTCCTTTGCCACAGATCAACGACTACAATTATCTTACGATCTGACGGTCCAGAATCTCTTTTCGCGAATTGAAATTTTGCGACTTGCGACTTCCAAGTCACAATTTCCTTCACATCTCCGACTTCCGAAATTCCGATATTTCTGGATGCTCCTAATCTGACAGCTCGCGCTGCTTTGGATCTAATGGTCCAGCTCTCGTCAGGATTTCACGTGTTGTCAAGTCGAAAGGCTCTTCACCTCCGTTCTCCCGATTCCCGAAATGTCGAAATTCTCCTTGGGCAATCAACGGTCCAGATCTCTCCTCAATCAACAGCTGGGATCTTTTCGCGATTTGGCGTTTCGTGAGTTTCAAAATTTTTCCCTTTGACTTCTTTGAGTCGTCAGTCACCGAAATGCTGATCATTCTCCACGCATCCCTTCCAATGGATGGTTCTGATGATGTTGGGATTTCACGACTTTGCAAAACCCTCTCTCCTGTGCAACTCCAGAGAGTTAAAACTCATGCACGTTCCTTTGGATCCAACAGTTGTCAGTCCATGCACTCAGATTTGATGGCTGAGATCTGATTCCCCTGTGCTCATTCCTCCTCTGCCTGAATGTAGATCTAACAGTCTAGGTTCTTCTCTACAACCGATCAGACGGTTACTGTCGCTCCTCTACCTGAGCTTCTGATATCTCTCCGTTTGGAAGATTTATCCGTTTTCAAAGGTTCCCAACCTCTGTTCTTCCAACGAATCTGCCTCTGGGATTTCGTCAACACTCATGAAAAGTGTTATCTCTTCTGAGCTTCTATCCTTAAAAGGATTTCGATCTCCCACACACACCTTGTGTCCTCAGGATTTTGAATAACTCAGTTCGAAGGATTTTCTTGAAAAGAAAATCCTTCTCGCCCACCTGGCGTTCTTCCGCGCTGGTTCTTCGAAGCTTGTTGCATTCTTGACGTTGTGCACACCTTGCACCTGGTATGAGTTTCTCTGATTCTCTCTGAACTTCTCCGAGTCAATCCGAGACTCAGTCGACGCACTCCTTGCGTTTGAGATGCACACCTTGCATACAAGTATCAGACGAGAAACGATTGAAACTCAACCAGATTCGTCATGAACTCATACAGTTAATCTCTTTGAACAATCATACATGAACGAACTAACTGAATCATACACACAGAAATCAACATTCATCCAATCACACATAAGATGAACACAATCTAAGGATTTGGAACAATTTCTGTCTCTTCTATTCATTCATGAAAAAAAAAATACATAGTGGTTCTGCTACTCTACTCTGTTCTAATGATCTCTCTATCTTTGTCTATTCACTCTGATCTATTACAATGAAATACTGAAAAACTATCTAAGGACTGCTCCACGAGCTCTCTCATCCTGTTATGAAATCTATCATTTCAAATTCAAAGCTATTACCTACTCTGTCCTATTACAATAACTACTAGTTATTGCTAGATAGAGTCAACACTCCATATCTACAGTTTCTTACAGTACTTTCAGACTTTACAAACAAGTTACATTTTTTAAAATGATGTTACAAAAATATCTCAACAACCGATTAAATTCTGAGTTAAATGATTGATTTGAAACTTTGTCATTGCTGAAATGTCATTCGTCTGCCTCCATGAGTGCACTGCCGACTTTGAAGGTGATACCCCTACATCATACTCCTCTGGTTAAAATTTCTCATGGACTTCTGTCCATGAGCTCCTGCACTGTCTTTCCATGCCTCAAAATATCAGGTTCTGTGACCCAACTTGCATCTTCCATTGGATGATCTTTCCACTTCACCAAATATTCAGGATATGTCTTTCTCTTGGTTTTCTTTCCATCCCTCTGTTCAATGATTTTCTCCATCTGAGGTTTTTCTGCTGTGGGCAATTGATCTTCCCACTGAATTTCTTTCTGATCATCTGATTCTCCTACTTCATCTCCCCTGTAAGGATACAAGTCTACAACATTGAATATTGGTGATATCCCAACATTGTCTGAAAACTCAATCTCATAAGAATTGGCTGCAAATTTTCTGAGAATCCTACATGGTCTTATCTTTTTCATATTCAATTTGTTATACGTTCCCCTAAAAAACCTCTCTTTTCTCAAATGAGCTAAAACTTCGTCTCCAACTTCGAATTGAACTTGTCTTCTCTTTTGATCAACTCTTCTCTTGTATTTCTGACTGCTGTCTTGTAGATGCTCTCTGAATCTGTCATGAAGTTTCTTCATTTCCGTTGCAAAATCCTCTGCTCTAGCACTTCTGAACTCATCTTGATTCAAATCTCTCAACTCTGTTATCCCTCTTAGTTGTATACCATACACAATTTCAAATGAACTTTTTCCTGTGCTCCTGTTCACTGAATTGTTGAATGCAAATTCTGCCTGTGCCAGAATCTGATCCCATTGTCGACCTTGCTTGGTGAATAAACTTCTCAATAAGTTTCCAAGACTTCTGTTTACTAATTCAGTTTGTCCATATGTCTGAGGGTGATATGATGAACTAAAGGAAAATTTCGTCCCCATCCTCTTCCATAGAGTCCTCCAAAAGTGTCCTACGAATTTAGTGTCTCTGTATGAAACTATGCTTCTCGACAATCCATGTAGTCTCATTACTTCTCTGAAAAAAAAACTGGCAATGTGTGTGGCATCGGTTGTCTTCTGGCATGGTATGAAATGCACCATTTTTTAGAATCTGTCCACCAAAACAAATATGGAATTGCTCCCCTTTTGAGTTCTAGGCAATCCCAAAACAAAATCCATATTGATTGCATCCCACAACCTTTTTGGAATTGGTAATGGCTGATACAAACCAGTATTCTGTTGTCTTCCTTTTGCATATTGACAAATTCTTCATTTGTTCACAAATGTTTTCACTTCTGCTCTCATGCTCGACCAATAATACAAATTGCTCGGCTGTGCAAATGTCTTATCATGACCAAAATGTCCAACTAAACCTCTACTGTGTTTCTCTTTCAGCAGGTTGTCTCTCATCGAGCACTTCAGAATGCATAATTGGCTTCCCTTGAACAGTAATCCATCCTGGATAAAATATTCAGTCCATGGGCTTCTGTCTCTCAACAAAGGATTCTTGCATGCCTCATAAGCTTCTTTAATATTTGCATCTTCTTTATATATATTCTTGAGGTGTTCGAACCCCAAAGTCTCCAATTGGAATTCCTGTACAATCAAACTCCTCCCGATCAAAGAATTTGAGACTTTGTTAGCAGTTCCAACAATGTGTTTAATAACAACAGTAAAATTTTTCATAAATTCTACCCATTTTTCATGTTTTTTATTCAACTTTTCTTACCTAGTAATAAATTGCAAAGCATGATTATCACTGTACAAGACAAATTCTTTAGGAATTAATAATGCCTCCATTTTTTCAAAGCTTGAATCACCGCATAAAATTTCTTGTCATACGTGGAATACTTTTCCTTGGCGTCATTCAGTTTCTCACTGAAATAAACAACTGGCCTATTGTCCTGACTCAAGATTGCTCCAATAGCTAATCCACTTGCGTCACATCTCACCTGAAATGTTTTTCCAAAATCTGGTAACACCAAAATTTCCTATAAAAACTCTCTAACCCATGAAAACTTCTTATACCTCAAATATACTACTCAACGACGACCATTCTCTGATCGCTCTCACTTTTTCTGGGTCCATCTTCAATTCGTTTGAAGAGATTACGAACCCCAAATATATGAGCTCCTTCTTCATAAAAGAACTCTTCTTCAAATTTATCAACAATTTCTCTTGCTTCAACCTTTCCATCATTAATGTCAAATGTCTTAAGTGTTCTTCCTTTCTTGCTGAACATTAGTATGCCATCCATATATACTATGAAATTTTTTCCTATGAAGTTTTTCAACACTTCATTCATCAATCTCATAAATGTGCTTGGTGCATTTGTCAACCCAAACGACATGACCAACCATTCAAACAATCCTTCATTTGTCTTGAATGTTGTTTTCCATTCATCTCCCTCTCTTATCTGTATTTGATGATATCCTCTCTTCAAGTCTATCTTGGAAAAATAGCTTGCTCCACTCAAACAATCCATCAAATCATCCATCCTTGGTAAAGGGAATCTGTATCTAATGGTTATCTTGTTGATGGCTCGGGAATCTATACACATCCTCCATCCTCCATCTTTCTTTGGACTTATCATAGTCGGTACTGCACATGGGCTTAGGCTTTCCCTGACTAACCCTTTATCCAACAATTCCTGGACTTGATTTTTGACTTCCTCATTCTCTCTAGGTGTCAACCTACAAGCTTCTATGTTTGGAAAAATAGCTCCTGGAATAAGGTCAATATGATGGCTTATGCTCCTAATGGGTGGAAACGAGTGTGGTAACTCATCCATGACTATATCAACAAAGTTTTCTAACAGTTCCTGGATTTCTATAGGAAAATATTCCATAGAATTATTCATAAGGATAACTCTAGGCTTCCTCACTACATCAAACTGCATTTATTTCTCCTTCTTGACTTCATTTAAGAGCTCCTTCCCACTCATGAGAAGTATGCTTGAACTATCTTCTCTCTTTTTCTCTTTGTCTTCTATGGGTAAAAACATGTGTCCTACCATTCCTTTCTAGGGTATAGCTATTCTTCCTTCCATCACGAATAAATTTTCGGTCATACTGCCATGGCCTCCCCAATAAAATATGATGGACATCCATAGGAATTACATCACACAATATTTCATCCGTATAACCTCCTATTTTAAATTCAACCTGGAATTGTTGACTTACTATGATTTGATGTCCTCTTTGCAACCACGATACCTTGTATGGATTTGGATTTGCAGTTATCTTCAATTCCATCTTTTCCACCATATCCATGGATACTAGATTGTCAGTGCTCCCATTGTCTATGATTACCTTGCAAACTCTGTCTTTTGACTTGCAAGCAGTTATGAACAGGCTTGTTCATTGAACTGGTTCCTCTGGTTCCTTTTCTGGTTTAAGAAGGATCTTTCTCATCATGAGGTTTCTTCTTCCTTCTGCTGCTTCTGCTTCCACATGTTTCTGCGCTTCGGCAATGTGTGTTTCTTCGCCTTCTTCTCTTTTTCTGTCAGGACATTCCCAAGATTTATGTCCTTCTTTTCCACAGGTATAACATTTAACCACGCCTCCTCTGGCTCTTCCTCTTCCTCTACCTCTGAAAAAAGAAATTCTTCCTCCATACTATCCTTCTTTAGAACTTCCACCTTTCTCATGGTGACTATTTTGTTTGTCAGCTTCAGGCTTTGAGTTATGGAACTTCTCTCTGCTAGTTCCCTTGCCTCTGCTTGAATTTCTGCCTCTGCTTCGTTGGCTTTGCTTCCTGGCCAAATTTTCCACATCTTTCAAGGCTGCTTGATAAGAATCCTCGACTTTACTAACAGACATCATGCTGATCTCCTCTTGTATTTCATATCTCAGCCTATTGATGTATTTGGCTATCTTCTCATCTTCATTCTCTGTTTGTCCAACCCTGATGTTCAGTAGATAAAATTCGTCAGCGTACTCCTTCACTGATAAACCCCTCTATTTCAGGTTCTTCAATCTTCTGTAAAGATTGATTTGGTAATCCTTCAGGATAAACTTGGCTTTCAGTTTAGCTACCATCCTATCCCAGTTTTTAATTTTTTGCTTACCATTTCTCTTGCATTCGGCTTGTAGTTCATCCCACCATAACGCTGCATGAAATTTCTGTCTTGTCACTGCATGCTTCACAATCTTATCTTCTTCGATATCTTCGTAATCAAAGTATTTGTCCATATCACATACCCAATCCAACAATTCTTCAACTTCAAAATGCCTTCATACATAGGTACCTCTATTCTTTCTCTGGCTCCTATCTTTGAAACAACTTTTATCAAGCAATCTTGTGCAACATCTTCTGCATCATTTACTTCACTCTCTGCTTCTTCGCCCTCAGTTTCATTGATATCTCCAGTGTCTAGTGCTCTCCTATGTGCTGTCTCCATGGCATCCAATCTTTCTTGGAGTTGCCTCATTTCTTCTTCCATTTCTGGATTCTCTCTACGCCTTCTGGGTGGCATGATTTCACTGCGTCACCTACAACTAGAAATTAAATTTCTATGATACCACAAATGATACCAAATTCCCCCCTTTCTCCTTTTGTCTGATGTCTGGAAACAAACTCAAAATATGATCTGATACCACCTGATGGTGTGTATCAGAGTATATCCTTTATCTACTCCTCGCTATATAAATAAATAGTCCGTACTCTGATACCACCTGATGCAACCCCCCCTACCTCAGCAGGGTCTGTCGACCTCCTGGTCATTGGATCGTTCTTTCTCCTTGAGTTGGAATAGCTTTTGGTCCCTGCTGGAACCTTCACTAAACAAATCCATAGGTCCAAAAGAGAAACTCAGTCCGTGCGTACAAGCATTAGACGTGAACTTCACCTCCAAACAACCATGGGTCGTGACCGCACGCTTGTACAAAAGGTGCGTCGCTATTTTGCGTGTTGGGACTTTGTGAATGAGTCAACCCTGACTCCTCCCAAGTCCTGAAACTCTGAAAAGAGATTAACGAGTGTTAGCTCCTTTCCTTATCTCCACTCGCGTGACCATTCACCATGACTTGGGGCTCATCCTTTGAGTGCGTTGAGATTTCACGTATCGGGGATTTACGATACACTTATCTCCCTTCACCCGATACCCAAAAGACCGATATTCCTTTGCCACGGATCAACGACTCCAAGTCTCTTATGATCTGATGGTCCAGAATCTCTTTTCACGAATCGAGATTTCGTGACTTGCGACTTCCAAGTCATAATCTCCCTCACATACCCGACTTTCGAAATTTTGATATTTCGAGATGCTCCTAATCTGACGACTCCCACTCCTTTGGATCTAACGGTCCATATCTTGTCGAGATTTCACATATCGAGATTTCGCATGTTGCGAAGTTGAAAGAATATTCACCTTCGTTCTCCCGATTCCTGAAATGCTGAAATTCTCCTTAGGCAATCAATGGTCCAGATCTCTCCTCAATCAACAGCTGAGATCTTTTTGTGATTTCACATTTCGTGAGTTTCACAAATTTGCACTTTGACTTCTTTGAGTCACGAGTTAGTGAAATGTTGATCGTTCACCATGCATCCCTTTCGATGGACGGTTCTGATGATGTCGAGATTTCACGACTTTGCAAAATCCTCTCTCTCGTGCAACTCCAAAGAGTTAAAAATCATGCGCGTTCCTTTGGATCCAACGACTATCGATCCATGCACTCAGATCTGATGGCTGAGATCTGATTCCCCTGTTCTCATTCCTCCTTCGCCTGAACGTAGATCTAACGATCCAGTTTCTTCTCCATAACCAATCAGACGGTTACTGTTGCTCCTCCTGAGCTTTTGATATCTCTCCGCCTGGAAGATTTATCCATTTTCAAAGGTTCCCAACCTCTATTCTTCCGACAAATTTTCCTCTGGGATCTCGTCAACACTCGTGAATTTTTTTATCTCTTATGAGATTCCATCCTTAAAAGGATTTCGATCTCCCATGCACACGTTGCATCCTCAGGATTTCAGATAACTCAGTTTGAAGGATTTTCTTGAAAAGAAAATGCTTCTTGCCCACCTGACGTTCTTCTGCGTTGGTTCTTCGAAGCTTGTTGGCTTCTTGACGATGTGCACACATTGATCCTAGTCTGAGTTTCTCTGATTCTCTCTGAACCTCTTAGAGTCAATCTGAGACTCAATTGACGCACTCCTTGCATTTGAGATGCACACCTTGCATACAAGTATAAGAAGAGAAACGATTGAAACTCAACCAGCTTCGTCACAAACTCATACGGTTAATCTCTCAGAACATTCATACATGAATGAATTAACTGAATCATACACATAGAAATCAACATTCATCCAATCACACATAATATGAACACAGTCCAAGGATTTGGAACAATTTCTATCTCTTCTATTCATTCATGAAAAAAAAATACATAGTGGTTCTGCTACTCTACTTTGTTCTACTGATCTCTCTATCTTTGTCTATTCACTTTGATCTATTACAATGCAATACTAGAAAAATATCTAAGGACCACTCCATGAGCTCTCTCGTCCTATTATGAAATCTATCATTTCAAATTCAAAGCTATTACCTACTCTGCCCTATTACAATAACTACTAGTTATTGCCAGATAGAGTCAACACTCCATTTCTGCAATTTATTACAGTCCTTCCTGACTCTACAAACAAGTTACATTTTTCTAAATGATGTTACAAAAATATCTCAACAACCGATTAAATTCTAAGTTAAATGCTTGATGTGAAACTCTGTCATTACTGAGATGTCATTCGTCTGCCTCCACGCGTGCGCTGTTGACTTTGAAGGAAATGCCCCTGCATCAATAAGTGTGTGTGTTATTTTCCACTTTTAAAACTAATAGGGTAGATTGACACATATGGACCATTTTTTACTTAAATGTGGTTGTGTTAGTTGACAGTCGGCATGCATGCCTAGTGAGGATTAGTAGATTTGTGAATTAAAATATCAAGCAATTTAAATCCATCTTAAGGTATCAAATTTCTTAAGGTGTAAATTTCAAATTTCTTAAGGTGTAATTTTTTAATCATTTCATTCCATGTTAAGTATCAATTCTTTCATATTAATGATAAAAACAAATTACATCTTAAGAAATTTCATCTCTATGCTTGATAGATCTACTTTAATATTTTAGATGTTGTCATATACATATGTAACATCTCCCTCATATTCTATTGCAATATAGCCAATAATGAAATATCGATGATATGGATGTTGCAATATAGTCAATAATGAAATATCGATGATATGGATGACCATGTAGACCATGGTTGACCACATTGATAATCTTGACACCATGTTAGGCTATAGTTTTCCATGGTTGAGTATGGTTGACTATGTTTGGTTATGTTTGAGTGTTGTTGACTTTGGCTAACCATGGTTGATTATGTCTAACTATGTTTGACTATGATTGACTATGTTAAACTATTATTGGCCATGGTTGAAGTTGCTTGAACATCTTTGACTAATGGTTGAATATGGTTGACCATGAGTGAACATGTGTACTATAGATAACCATGTTGATTATGGTTTACTATGGATGACATGGTTGACAATGTTTCACTATGGTTACCTTTAATTAGCCATGGTTGTCTATGGTTGAACATGGCAGACTACAATTGAACATGGTTAACTTTGGTCAACATAGGTTGACATTCGTTGACTATTGTTGAACATTACCATGACCATGGTTGAGTGTTGTCGACCATGGTTGACCTTGACTATGGTTGACTGTGGTTGAACTTGACTATGATTAAGTGTGGTAGACAATGGTTGACTATGGTAAACCATGGTTAACCATAACCATGGTAGACTATGGTTGACCATAGTTGACTATGACTAACCATGACCATAGTTGACTATGGTTGACCTTGACCATGGTTGGCCTTGATCATGGATGATTATGTTTGATCATGGTTGACAATGGTTGACCTTGACCATGGTTGGCCTTGATAATGGATGATTGTGTTTGACCATGGTTGACCTTGACCATGGTTGGCCTTGATCATGGCTGATTTTGTTTGACCATGGTTAACAATGGTTGAACATGGTTAACTATGGCCATCCATGGTTAACTATGATCATGATTATGGTTGAATTTTAGTGTGTTTGACTAAGGTTGACCATGCTTAACCTTGACCATGGTTGAATATGTGGATGACTTGGGATGACCATGCTTAACCTTGACCATGGTTGACTATGTGGATGACCTGGGATGACCATGGCTAAACATGATTAACCATGGTGGACTATGGTTGACCATGTTGATTATGTTTATCCATGGTTTGCTATGTTATCATCACATTGAGATGGTCATCATGCTTGAATTATCTTGAATTTCTACGTTCTTATCGATTGTGTCGAAATGGTTGATCATGACCATGGTTGAACTTGGTTGTTCATGGTTGACCATGGTTGAATATGGTGTACTTTAACTACGGTTGATTGTGATTAAACTATTATTTGCCATGATTGAAGTTAGTAGACCACATTTGACTATGATTGACCATGGGTGAACATGTTGACTATAGATAACAATATTGATTATGGTTGACATGGTTGACCATGTTTTACTATGGTTACTTTTGGTTGAACATGGTAGAAAACAATTGACCATGGTTAAATTTGGTTGACCTTGGTTGAATTTCCATGACTATAGTTAACCACAGTTGAACATGACCATGACCATGGTTGATTTTCGAACCACGATTGACCATGACCATGGAATAGGTTCAATATCGAACCACAATTTTCTTGCTTGTTTACCATACTTTTTTGCTCTGGCTTCTTTTTTTCCAAAGTCCCTGGAAGACACATAAGGAACATTGGTAGCCATAAGAGTAGAATCATTTGTCCTTGTGATGCAGACCCCCTCCATCACCTGGGGTCCACTCGACCTCCTGGTCTGGGATCGTTCAAATCGGGAGCTAAATTAGTTCTTCAGGCTCTTCTGAGCCCCCATTTTCAAACACAGGTCCTAAATCTCCTAAGGTGCAGGTTCCTCAAAATCCACAAGATCTTAATAATTCCCCTTTCCATTAATTTCAAATTCATGCCTTAGCCCCTTTTCCTCTGACAACAATAACATATGACCCTAGGCTGTGACTGAGCACCAAGATAGAAGGTGCTAATTCAGGATTTTCCCTTCGACGATTTATTCTCCGCTCCAATGCATAAAACACTCACAAACTACTGAACACTAGGCAAAAAGATCAATGAATTTCAACAAATACGAGATCAACGACTCAAATTAAGTTGTTCGGGCTTTGGCGATTTTTTGTCGCGCCCAAAATACACACAACACTTTTGAATCACCGATCACCGAAAAGGGGCAAATCAGACAACTCCTATTCTTCCACCGGATTGATGGCTCTCCTCCTTTCTCATACTTCAGGATTCAACAATTTTTTCACAACACTTTCTCCACAAATTTCCCGGATTGTCGAAACGGAAATTACATCGAGTCTTAGATCGACAGTACTCAGGCACCGATGGATTCACAGTCCTGATTTATTCCCTTCGAGGTTCAGTGATTTCCTTTGGTTGTCAAACGACACGACTTCTCATATCTCCCGATGCTGAAACTACGAATGATTATCCTTCCTCCACATGTCCCCTCCTAGATCGATGACTACGATTCCTTCGGGACTTTGGGAGTCCTCCCTATCTACAAGATGATTCTCTTTCGACAAAGTGCCAAGTCCATGAACTATGGGATCTTGTGCCACATGTCCTCTCCAAATGGACGGTTAGGATTGACTCCAGCCTTTGGGCCTTTAGGAGTCCAAACAACACTACACTCTATTTTGTCTAGAGTGTCGGACCCTTGGACCTTCGGATATGCTTCCATGTGTCCTTGCGATCAATAGTCCAGATCAACTCCACTTCCTTCTAACATCCCTAAGTATTTACCCTCTGGATCTCCTAATCTGGTGACGTGTGTCCTCTCTAATGGACGACCCATATGACTTCGGGACTCTGGGCTTCAAGAGTCCTAACTTCTCCAACCTTTTGTTCTCTCGAACCTTTGAACTAACAAAGGGTCTAATCGCCCATGTGTCCACTACTTTGGACGACCTGGATTAGCTCCAGCCTTCGGGCCTCCGGGTATCCTCACCCAAACGAAAGTTAAGTCCTCTAAACCCCGAACTAATGGATCTCATATCCATGCTCCACATTTCCTTTCCAATGGACGATCAAGATTCACTTCATCTCCTGGTCCTTCGGGGATTCTTGATGCAAATCAACCTATTTCCTCTGGAGTACTGGACCTATAGACTCCTAAATATGCTGACACCTGTCCCTCTCAGATGGATGGTTTAGATGTACTCTGGCTCTTTGGAGCTTGGGAGTGCCCTTAACACTTTTTTCACACATCTTCCAGAGTACTCTGTCGTCAGAATTCCAGATATGACAACACATGTCCCTGCAAATGGACGGTTTTAATTGATTTCGAACTTCAGGACTTTGGGAGACTCATCTCCTCTGTGCATAAAAATGAAAGACTCCGAACTTGCGAATTCCTAAGAATGTTAGGGTTTAACCATCGGGCAACTTACCTGGATCTGAGGGTTGTTGTGGCTTGTGCCTAGATCCAACAGATGAGATTTTTCCTTCTCTGTCCTATCTAGACTTAGATCTAACGGTCCAGAATGCTCTCAAAATCATATCTAACAGTTGTTGTGGCTTCCTCCCCTTGGCTCTAAGGGGTTGATCCAACGACTCATGTTGAATCTTGCAGTTGATCCAATGGTTGTTGTAGCTCCACCTTCCTCCACTACTGTGCTTTCCTTCCATGTTGGATTTTCAAAATTTTCAAAGGTTCGACCTTTGATTCTGTTTGTTGTAATGCTTTCCCTGCTGAGATTTCAATCCTCTCGGGGTTTTCTAAGGGACTTGGACCTTTTCCCTTTTAGAAAATATTTCTTCCCACTTGATAGCTCGATGCTCTCCCTTCTGAGATTTGTTGACTTCAAGGAAATTAGGCCCTGGTGCACACTTTCACTTCTCTAAAAAATGGAACTCGAAAGGTTCCCCTCCTATACACACTTTGCGCTCTATCTTCCTTATATTTTTTCAACACTTTCCAAGTGTTTTCCCATTGCACGCCTTGCACGGGTCTTATGTGCACAATTGCACTATCTCTCTTGAGCTTCCAAGTCACTCAACTTCTAGGGGTCTTGTCCCTTTGTTCCTTCAAAGGAATTTTTGTACTCTCTTGGAACTCTGCTCTCATCCTCATTAGCGTTTGGAATTATGTAATGGTCCTCAGTGCACTGGCTTCACCTCCTTGAATCCTGAATTCTGGGAATTCACTTGCGTACTCCTTGCCCCCTTTGTGTAGAGTGGCACTTCTCCTCCTGAGCTTTCCCTTCTGGTGTTCCCTCCTAGAAACATTTTCACAGAACTCAAAGTAGATTTCTCACACACTCCTTGCGATTTCTCAATGCACTCCTTGCAGATCCCTCAGAGTATTAAGTAACTATGGTAAATATTTTTTAGATTGTTCAACAACTTTGATAGGCCTTTCCCTGGAACTATTCCTTATGAGATTCAAAATGGTTCCAATGTGCTCACCTAGCACTATCTTTCTATGAAATCAAAATAGAGTTCAAGTGCACTCCTTGCACTAGCTTCATAGAGTTTCAATACTCTGGTGTGCACTCCTTGCACAAGCCTAAGAGCCCATAACTACCTAGAAATTCATAGATAGATAAGTCTATCTAAGCTTGCAAATGTAACCTATCTACATACATATACAACATACATGAACAAATATAGAAAAAAATTCATAGAATGATGTTATAACCCTAAATTTCACCAAACATGCATACCTGGCATCGAGCCATCTTACTTGCTATCTTTTCCAAGCCATCACTAAACAACTCTTCTAAAAAAACATTTTTTTTGAAGGTGTACACACCCTGCACCACTACTGGCTGCATACATATGCTTGCTGCACCACTACAGCCCGCGTACACTCACAAAAAAGCGTGAAAAATAAAAATTTGAAAGGGATACGGGTTTTCGGGCCATTACCTAACCATTTGACCACCCATAGCTAGTCACCCCAACTGTTACTATATTTTTGGCCTATAAAAGAAGGTGTTGGGGTCCCATTCCAAAGAGAAGAACGGGAGCATAGAAACTCTGCCCATTTCAGTATTCCCCCTTTGCCCCAATATTTTGCAACCACATTGTGAGTTTGAGCCAAAATTCCTTTTTCCTCCATTGCAAACCCTTTCCATTTCCCTAGAGAGAACTGAAGAGGAGAAGAATACGTGGAAGCAGTTGGTGCATGGTGAATAGGATCCCAGGATCGAGTTCAAGGAGTAGTTGTCGGTCTCATATTGTAAACGAATTTTGTAAGATTAATATAAAGAAATACTTTTTCCGTCCCGCCAAATGATGTCTTAAATCTTTATGATTTGTTTACATTCTTTGTTGTGATGTCTAACCCACTAATCCATATATAGAATGCATTCTTGTAGTTTCTTGTTTGTCTTTTTGTGAATGTAGGTTGGCCTTGGGAGGAGATCTGCAGTCGAGAAACAACTGAGCGCAAAGGGATCAACACCGGACGCACAATTTAAGGTATGCCTACCGGATCCCTACACTTTGTATTTTATATATGATTGTGGGGTAATGATAGGATAGTTGTTAAAAGTAGGAGACTTTAGATGGTTAGCTCTGCCTGCACTTTAGAACCCTGGTGTAGTTGTCGAGCTGGATATATAACATATGAATCAACATTTAACTGTCAACCCAGGAAGGTAGACTTAGAGGAACTAGCACAGGAAATGCAGGGTTGAAGAGGGGGTTTAAAGGATGCCAAGCTAATCTCTGAACTGTTAAAAGAAACTTGCTAGAAGAAGCTACTGTACTATACTCTGTTATGCACTCGTTTGCACTACTCTGTACTAACTTCATAAAACTGTTCTGTATATGCATGTAAAAGGTCTACTGCACACTGATGGCTGAAAAAAATTAAGTTCTTGCTACTTATTACTCCACACAACTCAGCAACCTCCTATGCAATGAAACTCTCTATTGTAATC
>JZKD02S0329627.1:144818-172765 GCA_000966675.3 Picea glauca | reverse complement strand
TTGAAACACGAACATACCCTGGTCCTCCACTAGCACTACCAGGGATAACAATAACCCCATGTCTTTTGCAAGACATTTAACAAATTCAACATCATCAGAAGCACCACTTGGTAACTTTGCCCAGAGATAAATTGCTCCTTATCCGCCCTTTATAGCATTTGCACCAAGAGGTGACAGTGCATCCAAAATTATATCTCTGTTTAAATTTTGAACCCTTTCCTTCACCCATTTAGGGCCAAGCTCCAGTGAATACAAAGCAAGATTTTGTCCAATGATTGAAGCACATATTGGGATATTATCCTGATTTTTGAGCAGTTGTGCTCCAAGGCTCTCGACTTCTGAAGGATATGCTATATATCCAATTTGCCAGCCCATCATACCATAAGCTTTAGAAAAAGAGAATACATTGATAATGTGTGGAGCCTCTACACAAGTATGTTTCAACCCATCATACATAAAATACTYATAAGTATTATCCACTACAAGMCAACACCCTGCATTTTTGYAAAKTTYARMTATTCTHCGCARAAGAGGATTATTATTRCATTTATAGTTGAATTCTTCGCTCATTTGTGGTTTTGGAAGTACTTCATGATTTCTGTATACAATGGAACATATATGTGTAACAGAATATGAATAGCACAGAAAGAAAGCCATTTTCTTAACAAAAGACTTCAGGAGAGTAAACAATATCAACAAGAAAATGTTATAAATCCGGAGCCCAACAATAGTCCATAGAGGGGTTTTCCCACTATAGCATAATTGGTGACCATATTGGGGAGACCTCTAGGGTTTTTGGGGATATCTGTTTGGGTGCTTTGAATCAATTTATTTATTGTTTTTTGAGTTTCTGTAAGCTTCCGTTTCTTTAAGGGATTCCGGTCTTCCATACCAGTACTCCCTGCTTGTGCTTGACTGTTTCTTTTCATTTTTTTTGAGAAGTTACATAGGTGTACGCGACCTATAGTGGGCCTGCACACGTACATACATGCCCTGCCTTTGGACAACCCGCGTACATGCACAGGCTGCTGAAGTGTCAGTAGCGTGCCTGTGTTGAGAATTGTTCTTTTTAAGAAGAGGCAGTCATCCTCTTCACTGTCAGAAGGCACACTTCTCAAGGGTTTTCTTGATCTAGCCTTGGTCTCTGTTATAATAGTCTGTAGCCTAGGTCTGACCTCAACATACCTTTCTTTTTATCAAATATTTCTTGTGTTTTCTTCATTAGGTTTTTTAGACAAGTTTGTGAGTCTATTTTGATCTTCCTGTTTGGTATTGTTAGTGAATCCCTGCGATCTTCGATGGGTCAGAAGTCATTTCTTGGTCTTGAATTTTTGTAATTTTCCCCTTTTTTTCTTTAGAAGAAAATAAAAGAATTCATTTTCAAATTTCTTGTTTTGAAGCATAAAACAATAATTTTTTTTTTCATTTCTTTCTTTGGTAAAAATAGTTCAGGTTAGTTTCTTTATTTACCAAGGAAAAATATTTTTTTCTTAAGTTCTTTACTTGAATACTTAGGACATTAAGTAGCTCGTAGTTGAGAGAAATCTTGTTTTAAGTTTTTTCTTTTCAAAGATTTGAGAAAAGTAGTTATGAAAAGTTTGGTGAAAGAGTTTAATTTGGAAAATATTTATTTGTGAAGGAGTAGTTTGTTTTCAATTTCATCTTATGCTCTTCTCTTTCGTCTCTTAAATAACATCACTAGTTTCACTTCCGTTCCTTTTGACTTAAGACAACCACTGAAATTAACACTTAATTAAATTTTATTGGACTTTGTGTTTGTAGGGTCCATCAATTTAGTCTAGGTTAGAGCCTTGATTTAGGATTGGAGAGGAAACTCTTCAAGACTACAAAAAAAAACATAAGAGTCTGTGCTAGGGAGTGCTTGAAAGTCTAGTAACTGTGAAAGTTATCCATGATCCTCCTCTAACATAGGGGCTAAACATGAGGTTGCGTGCAGAAAGGTAGCGGAGATAACCCCTCCAAAGCTGGACCAAGCGTAGTGGGGAACAAATATAGAGGGCTTATCTTGGGATTCCATTGATCGCATTTTCCATGGAGCTTCGTGGGTCTCAAATCCATTCGAGGTACTCAGTTGTCTTCCCAAACACTTTCTTTCGATACCATTGATAGGTTTCGGGCTTGGTACCCTGTTGATTGCGGTCCACCCAACTGTCAATTGTACTCGCCTGGTGACTGTTCGCGTGCTGGAAACCTAGTTTCCTTTATCCTAGTGAATTACAGAGGTGACTGCAGGGGCATACTGCGTTACCTAGGGCAGACATCGGGCCACGCTTTTCAGAGTATACCTGGAGGGTGCTTCCATATTCGAGTTGCAATTGCACTGGTAAGTTGCTCTAGTGTTGGCTAGTGTAACTATTCTTCCAACTAGCTAGTGATCTGCTTGTATTATCTCATAGGATCTTTTCTAGTGTGTTTTGGTCTTTACTGTTAATAGAAAGACCTAGTGTGTCATTGATGTTCTCACACCATGGAGGATCCAGAGATTCACTGGTCACGAAGTCTTCTTGGCCTGCTTCCGGTTAATCTAGAGCCACCCCCACCACCGCTAAGGAAAATACTAGACCAAAAAGGGTCTTTTGAGGCAATCAGGCCATAGGAAACTGAGTCTGACCCATATCTGAGAGAAGAACATTTGATTCTGGAGGAACCAACCATTTCTAACCCTAGAGTGGAAGCTCTTGGTCCATATAACCCTCTGATCACTGATCTATCCATACCCATCGTCGTACAGGTTAAACCTTACGAGTGTCAGGTAGTGTCACAAGCAACGATGGAGACAAATGCTACTACTTCTTCATGGAATCCTCATATTCCCTCTACGACTGTCACTACAGGGGGTTTTCCATCTCTTAAACAATCGTCACCGGTCCGAAAAATTATGGTCTCAACTGCCTCCACCTCGATCAATGGTCCAATTCCATCTATGGCAGCGATCACTACTCCTTTCACCTAGAGTGCGACATGCCCTCCATTCTCATACAGGATGCCTAGCTTCGATATGAACTCTGTCCTTTCCTACTCCACTCTATAGAATTTAGGTATAGGGGTAGGGATATCGAACACTCCTTTGCAAGGATCCACGGGGGGCACTTCAACTCCCTATAATGCTTTCCCTTACGGAGGGGGTCATATACCCCCTTCATCCCCTTTTCTTGGCGGTGCTCACCAAAACTCCATCGGGCTGAACATAAACTATAGTTTGTTTGGAGCAGGCAGTCAAGGAATTCCTTCTTATAGCATGCTGGTAGGATCAAAACCATTCTCTTTGTTCAACACGTTTTTTAATAACACATTCTCATCATCTTCCGTCTCGGTCAGGGGAAACCCCGATCATGGACAACAAAATCCTATGCAGGGTACTATTCCTGCATAGAGGGCAAACTTAGGAATTCCTTCCTCACAAGGACTTTGGAATCCGTGGCAAGGATTAGTTTCCTCGTCAGGGATGTCGACGGGGGGAAACCCCTTCCATAGCCAATGGAACCTCGGGTAAGGCTCAAGATCTATGCCCATCGGATCGGCAGGGGGAAACCCTTCCCAAAATCCTTGGAACACAATGCACGCCCAACCATTTACATCCTATTACGGGAGTCAGCGGATGATGTCTCAACAAGAACATAATCTATACAATGGTCACGGCCATGGTTATTACCAGAACCTTGACCAACATCCTAACTTTTCCTGGAAACCAGGTGCCAGCCAAACTCGAGGCTCCTTTTTCCCTAATTATAATCAACAACCCAAATTACCGTTTCTGGAAACTATGCACTTTCTAGACTTGACAAGGTTATTAAATGACCCCATCTGTCATGATTTACATTGGCCTCCCATGCCAACCAAGTTTCCTTCGAACATTCCAAAGTTTGAAGCTAAGCCTAATGAAGATCCAGGCAATCATGTGACTACCTTCCATTTATGGTGCTCGTCCAAATCTTTGAGAGATGACTCTATCCAGTTGCATTTGTTTCAATGCACTTTCATCGAGAGTGTTGCAAAATGGTACATCGAGCTCGACCGCTCAAGATACTCTAACTTTGGCGAATTGGCAATGGCTTTCTTAAACCATTTTCAATTACCTGTGAGATACGAAGCTGACACCAAGTTGTTGGCCAACTTTGAGCAGACAAATGTGGACCATATCTTAGATCAAATCCAAGAATGGAGACACCGGAAGAGTTTGATAAAATATCAGTCCCACCAACATTCCTACTCGAGTGGTTCCTTAAGTCTTTGGTACCACAGTTATCTAAAGACATCTCAACGTCGTGGGTCTTTTAAGAAGAAGAAGAGATAATGAGAGCTCAACAACTAGAGCTGATTTATTCTTAGTTTGGTTTACTTTACGAAGTTTTCTAGATGCACCACAGTCGATACTTGACAAGAAAAGACAAAGATATAGACCACATGCCGATGGTATTGTTGGTTTAGCGCAAACAAAGCCCGCTGATCAGCTGTTGAATCAATTGCAACAATTTTCAATACAACACATAGCAGCCAGCTATACCAATGGTTCGACCGCTCAAAACCGAAGGCCACCCAACAGCCTGATGGAAAGAAGAAACAACAAATGAAGGGTAAGGGGGATAATAAACCTACCAATAATGCTGGCGAGGGAAACACAGAAAATAAGAATTCGAAGTATCCATGTAATGTTTGCACAAAAGACCATTCGAATCACCAGTTCCCTCAGCTTGCGGAGACCCAAAAGTTATTGGCACGGCAACAACCTTCCATGTTAATGAACCCATTTGAACATGGGAAAAATTTAACTCAAGCCTCTTCGAGCACGTAAGGGGGCACTCAGGGACCCCTCTGTTTTCGAGTAATCCTTCGTCCATGAATGTGTACATGATGAAAGGTAGCGTTGATATAGAAACTAGGACACGCGACTACAAAATGCCAAACAACTCTGAGAAGGGTAAAGAAGCCGAAAACCCACCTCTTCCTCTCTATATTGAGAAGACATTGGGAAAAAAAATGACACACATCCCAAAAGGTGCATTCAAGAAATCTTCTCACAATCCAAATGCAAGGGCCAACCATAACTACTCTGTGGTGGAGGATTTGTCTCAAACCAATTGTGCAATATCTTCTTTGGAAGTCCTCCAGAGTTGCCCTTCCCAGAGAAAGGCTCTGTTAGCTACCTTGGGGTCTATTGAGACTTGTAATACGAGAATGATCATGCTTGATACGACCGACTTAAAACCTTGTCTCCCTTACCATGTGGCGTTTCAGATAGTAGTGGCTTACACCACATAAACTTTTACTCAAATTTTTTTCCGCATGGTGGTTGTTGAGGGTGCCTTGACATGCGTGATGTCTTTGGCATGTTGGAAGGCCATTGGCCAACTCATTTTGTCTCCATCACCTACTCTTCTTACCACTTTCGATGGTCGTTCATTCTGACCACATGGAATCATCCCCTCTTTCCCCATGCAGTTAGGGGGGAAGACCGTGTGTGTCGAAGTTGAAGTGGTCGATGCATCTCTCGACTACAATATTTTGTTAGGAAGGAGTTGGACCTATTCTATGCAAGTAGTGGTCGCGACAATTTTTCGAGTCTTGTTGTTTCCACATGAGGGTCAGATCATGTTCATTGATCAGTTATCCTTCTCCCGTCTTGACCCTTCATCAGGGGTATCCACGATCCTGATGATTGATAACCCTCAGCCTGACATCGTCAACATAGGGGTTGGTTTGTGCCCACCTTTGATGGGTACTTTTGATTACCCGCCTCCAACCGACAATGTCTAGTACATGTCAGCTGTCCCCGACTAGCCTAGGGATGACATATTTCAAATATCATCATTTCACATGACTTACTTTAACAATCCATGCAATCTTCCTTCCCCATCAGCCATGATGGAAGGGACAGGGCACCATGACATGGCCATTCCTTTGTCCATGACAGAAGTTGCGTACTCTATAGTCCAACAAGCTTCCGTTGACCCCGATCCGACTCCCACATAGGAGTTAGATCTGGTTCTCGAGCCTATTTGGGCTCAAGGTTCCCTCGCCAATACTGATTCTTTATACTTAGTCTTGCCCTTAGATGAGGTGATTATTGAGGAAATGACTAGTCCAGACAGACCCTGGGATGATCTCCATCACAGATCTTATTTCCCCCTAGAGTTAAGAAGAATTGAAGCAGGTGAATTCACTCTGACTATGACTGGAGATAGGGCTTGTCCTATCAATCCTTTAGCTACGCACACTATTTACGCTCAAGGAAATATGGAAACCATCACTAAAACGATACCTATTGATATCTCCAGAACCCTTGGCGTTGTGGAGAATGTCTTTGTCGGAGCGGACTGCTCTCCCGAGGAGATTCAAATCTACAAGGATTTATTTAAAGAATTCCACGGTCTTACGAAGAAATTCTAGACATAGATCCAAGAATTGTTGAACATGAAATCACGAAATATCATGATTCTAAGCCGTTCCGACATAAGCTTCATCCAGTTAATCCTAAGAAAGAAACAATCATTAAGGCTGAAGTGGAGAAAATACTCAAAGCTAGTTTCATCTACCCCATTCAATTAACTCAATGGGTGTCAAATCCCATGCCAGTCAACAAAAAACAAGGTACGATTCGTGTATGTACTGACTTCCGTGATTTGAACAAGGCATGTCCAAAGGATAATTTCCCCACGCCATTTATTGACCAGATAGTCGATGAATGCACAGGTTTAGAGGCCTTTTCTTTCATGGATGGTTTATTGGGATATAATTAGATATAGATCAAACCCGAAGACCAACACAAAACTGCTTTCATTTGTCCGTGGGGTACATTCTCTTATTAGGAGATTCCTTTTGGTTTGAAAAATGCTGGAGCTACTTTTCAGCGGGCCATGTCTTATTATTTCCATGATCTCAAACACATAGTCGAGGATTATATTAATGATTTATCATCATGATATCGTAAGAGAGATGATCATCCCACACACCTCCGACTCATATTTGAGAGATGTCGCTACTATCGGATTCACTTAAATCCAAACAAATGCAATTTTTGTGTAATGTCGGGTTGTTTGATAGGTTTCATAGTTTCAACAATAGGTATCATGGTCGATCCTCTAAAGTTTGAGGCGATAGTTCAGTTTCCTCCCTCATGCACAATCCCTCAGCTTCAGAGTTTACAGGGAAAAGTAAATTTTTTTATGGCATTTCATTGCAAACTATGTCTAGATCACAAAGGATTTCATGCGTTTACTAAAGAAGGACATTCCTTTTCATTGGGATGAAGCTGCTCAATGCTCGTTCGAAGTGTTGAAATGTGCCCTCATGTCTGCCCCTCTTCTTCGACCACCTAATTATAATAAAGATTTCTTATTGTACTTGGCCGCTGCAGAGTCGACCATCGGTATGGTCTTGGTTCAAGAGGATGATTTTCTCTCAAAATACGTGATTTATTACCTGAGCTGAGGCTTGGTTGGACTGGAACTCAATTATTCCCATGTTGAAAAACTTGCGTTGGCGGTAGTTCATGATGTCCAATAGTTCCTTCATTACATCTTGTTTCGCAAGAAAATCATCATTTTTGTTGTGAATCCATTTCAATACGTGTTAACACGATGTGTAATCGACGAAAAGACCAATAGATGGATAGTTATCGTCTAGGAATTCGACTTGGATTTTGTTTCGACGAAATCCAAAAAGTTGTTGGTCTTCGTGGAACTCATCTTGGAACTTCCGGTCGAATCAGGTGATGTTATGCCCAAGGAGTCGCCTATCAAAGGAGACATGTTTTTGATCACGTCTTCGAACCCTTGGTATGGAGATATACTAGTCTATATCCAGACTTTGAAGTGCCCCACCTCTGCTTCTCGTGATGAGCGTCGACGTATATTCCATCAAGCCAAAAAATATCTCATACTCGAGGACACTCTGTATCGTCGAGGTATAGATTGCGTCCTTCACCGGTGTCTCACTCATGAAGAAGAGGAAATCATGCTTAATGATTGCCACACTGGAGCATGTGGCAGTCATCTGTCTGGGTTGGCATCAACCCAAAATATTCTACGAGCCAGTTAATTTTGGCCGACATTAATCAAAGATTGTGTTGAATTGGTTAAGAAGTGACACCCGTGTCAGGTCTTCTCTCGGAATATGAGGGCACACCCTGCTCCCATGTTTCTTGTCATCACATTTGGTCCCTTCACCAAGTGGGGGATTGATTAATCTATATGAAACCCTCCTTCATGAAGGGGGCACCATTATGTCATCATAGCAGTAGACTACTTCACGAAGTGGATCGAGGCTATGCCAACGTTTAAAGATGATGGCGAGACAACAACTCTTTTTTTCTTTAACCAGATAATAGCAAGGTTCGACATCCCGAGAGAGATTGTCACTGACCATGGAAGTCACTTTCAGAATAAAATGATGTCTGAGTTCAGGTCAAATCTTGGGTTGAGGCAAGAACATTCGTCACCCTACTACCCACAAGTGAATGGTCAGGTGGAAGCCGTGAATAAGTCCCTTAATACTATTCTACAACGAATGATCAATTAGGATAAGTCAAATTGGAATTTGATGTTGTACTCCACATTATGGGCCTACCAAACGTCTGTTAAGACTGCAACCAGTTTCTCCCCTTTTCAACTTGTTTACGGGCTAGAAGCAATCTTGCCTATAGAGTGCCAGATCTCGTCTCTAAATTTGGAAGTACAGTTATTGCGAGACACTTCACCTCTTGAAGAGCATTTATTATATCTTGAGTAGCTCGATGAGTAGTGTCAGGATGCATCCTTGGCTAATGAGGCTCATAAAGAAAAATTCAAGTATCAGTATGATTGGTCTGTTCGTCCTCATATTTTCTCTGTAATCCTAGTCTATGACCAAGATAAGGATCCCCTGGGGGTAGGAAAGTTCAAACCCATGTGGTTCAGACCTTTCATCGTGAAGGAGGTTCTATAGAAGGGTGCTTATCGTCTGATATAATTTGAGGGAAATTATTTGGCAGAGCCTAGAAATGGGCTCTACCTCAAGAAGTATTACTCGTAGGTGGGTCGCCTTGGGTGACTTCTTGTACATATGTATAGTTCTTATACATTTTCTTTTTAGTTTTTGTCTTTTTGGTCTATGGACGTGTATTTTTTTGATGTCATCTTTTTCAATGTGGCAGATGTCAAGTGAATCAGAGGTTTTTTTTGGGTTTGCAGACGACGCTAGCCAGCACACTCAGAGGCTTGCCTCCACAGCTTGGGTGATTTTCACACCTCAGGGCCAGTTGCTATCTTCAGGAGGTATTTGTTTAGGTGATTCCACAAACAATGTCATTGAATACGACAGTCTTAGAGTTTCTTCGTGATTCTTTGTCGCATGGTATCTCTCACCTTTGGGTCTACTTAGACGCTCAGCTGGTTGTGTCCCAGTTAAATGGGGTTTGTCGCGTTTACGATCCTACTCTACACTGATGGTTCCTTAGGGTACGTCTCTTAGAATGAATCTTTGATTACATTACGTATATCCATGTTCCTAGGAGATTGAATCAAATCATAGATACTCTAGCTAATCATGTATTAGATTGGCATATTGCACACATGTAAGAAAAAGCACACACATGCACATGTAAATACATTTGTAAATAAATGTAATCCATAAGACATAAAAAGATGTATATATATATATATCGAAAATATCAGAGTACATAGGTGGGCGCAAGCACCTCAAAAATATGTCCAGTAAGAGTCACGGGGCGTATGCCCTCAAAAATACACAAAAGGTGCACTCAGCACGTGAGTAGTCTAGCCTAGCTAAGGGTGGGGCCTGTTGGCCCTGCCATAATGAAAAACAACATTTTCCAAACGCTGGAAGAGCTAGACCCAGGTCCGTGGTACCCCAACTACTTGAGGTTGCATCGCTAGTGGAAGATCCTCGACCTTTGCCATAGGGATTGCATGAGTGAGCGCGATGAGGTTCTGCTCCACCCATCTCAATACTCTCTCAGCCTCTCCGGCTGGAGGCCCCCCTGCTGCTACTACTGGTCCGGCGACTACGGTTGGTCTTACCTCTGGTCGAGGATGCCACCTAGTCCTCAAGAAGTCTGCTGGATGCACTGGTCCCACATCTATACATAAAAGATACATAAGTGTCAGATACTCTGCTATACAAAAATAAAATGATATATATAAAAAGAAATAAAAAATAAATAACTTTGAAAAACAAACATGCCCATCTCTCCGTTCTCTGCTCCGGGAGGTATAGGCATGTTAGGATCTATAGAAAAGTTGATCTTGACATAGGGGTAGTCCTCTATTTATGGAATCTGCCATGCCCACTAGTCAAAAAACTTGTCATCGAAGGCCTCTACGGTCCTCCCTCCCCCTTGTCGCGACATCAACACTGCCCATTTGCATAATGCTGGGAGAGAGGCCACGTGCCCTTGTATCATCTCTCATGGACTAACACTGGGTACCCTCTCGAAGAAAAAGGAACACAGAACAATCCCGAACCCAAAGTTTTTGTTCTTTCGTATCCGACACTCTGTTAGCTGTCTCTTCATGTAATCTAGCATGGTTGTACTCCAATCAAAAATCCGTGCATTTAAGCACTTCATTGCACAATGCATGTGCGCCTGAGAGGCCTGATGTAACACCGCAGATCTAGTAACCTGCCCAATAAGTAGAACTATCACTTTCAACAATAGATTGCTAATCTTGTTTATCGACACCTGAGAACCCACTTTCTCAGTACCATCCTCACAATGGAGTCCAATCAACATTGCGAGGCCCAAGGGGAAAGGTACGCAAGTTGAATGGATCTCCTCTCCTCGAGAGACCAGTCAAGAAGTAAATATCTTTAGTCATTGGAGTCAACGACTGCCCCTCAAGCATAAATGCCTCAGCGTCAGGATGCCAATAATCTATCAAAGCATTCAACAATCTGGGTTGTGCCCTCATAAACGGAAACTGGAAGAATTTCAACAACCCCCCATTACACTAATACAACGATAGAAGCAGGGTCTTGTGATACCAAAAAATTAATGTCTTCATTCTCCCTCTCTCTCCAATGGACATGCATCCTACAAAATGACAAGTTCATGGCGAGTTAACTCTTGCTTTTTAGTTTTTTTCACATGTTGGAGGGTATATGCGGGTTGTATTGGAAACAGTCACATATGCACGCATGCAGATTGTTTTATGCACATGGGCATACGTGGGCTGTCCCACTACTTCCCGTGTACACATAGGACCGACCTTTTTAAAGGTCAACGCCCCCCCCAAAAACAAAAATAAATTAGAAAAGGAAGAACATAAATGCAAGAGGGGCTAGTATGTACTTAGTTGGTCCAAGCGGAAGTTCATTTCGTCCACTGAAGCTCCCAGAATCAACTCTTTTGGCAAAGGGATGTTTTTGACTTTCTTGTCAATTCTCAATTTACAATGGTGATAATGAGCTGCCAGCTTCTATTTATAGAATTTTTGGCCCCTTTTTGGCATTTTTTGGCCCCTTTTGTCATTTTTTCTAGCCTAACAATCATTTAATGTGGTTCTCGAGTTTCTTTTGGGATGTTATGATACTTTTTACTTTTGTTTCGGTGAACGTTTTTGAGAGTTGGGGAATTTTTAAGTTCCTTTGCTGAAAAGTCTTATTTCCAACTTTGTGCATTTAAGATAGGATTCCACCTCCACTTGTTGCACCTCGTTGTCTTTTTCACTTTTCCATAGGATCGATCCCACCGAATTGTGACGCAAAACCCTCGCTCCTACTCTAGAAGTGTCATAATTTAGTGGTAGAGCCTACCTTCACATGGATGCCCTAGGTAGATCCTGGTTGCATTTTGGTGTCCATGCTGTCGCTAATGACTTTAGGCTCGGAAGTCCTTTTAGTCCTATCTTGATTATGAGTTTGAGCCTCCACACGTATGATATATTATCACTCTTGGTTTCACCCTCGGGACTCCCAAAAAACAACGGGTCTTATTTTAAGCTCTTTCAGACCCTCTAAACATGAAAATATTGTCGAGCGATCTTGTTTCCCTTCACACTCTCCAAACTAAAATTCGAAGGCACATCTGTCCGGTAGTAGTTTACCCCTTTTTCGGTCCGGATGGTCAAATGTATGAACAAAGGTATACTATAGGAGCTTTGGTTCTCTAGAAGAGTAATCTTAGGTATAAATTTAACCCTTTTTTCGGGCCTAAGGGGCTAAATTTATGAAAAAGGAACCCCCACGGAGTCCATAGTTAAGCTCTTTTCAGACTCCCTAAAATTGAAAAGATTGCAGAGTGACCTTGTTTCTTCACACTCGTTAAATTGGTCAAGAAGAACATCCCTTATAGATTCCGTAGTTAAGCTCTTTTCAGATTCCTTAAATATGAAAATATTGCCAAGTGATCTTGTCTTTGTTACACTCATTAAAATGATTTTGAATAGACGTCTGTTTGGTGCTAGTTTACCCCTTTTTCGAACCGAATAGACTACCATCGAAAAAGGTACCCCAATGGAGTCTCCTTTTACGCTTTTTCAGACTCTCTAAAAATGAAAAACCGTTGAGATTACCTTCTCTGGGCTTGTTAAAATTACATCGAAGGACATTATCATTGTGTCTTATTAATCAAATTTGCATCCCTGCGTCTTTGGCCTAATGCCAACTCTATGTTGCTCTCAACTGAACCATCTGAAGCATGCCTTATATGCCAGCCTTGTAGCACTTTGCTTCTGCGTCTTGACACCTTGACCCATGGAGGATTTTTCCCGAGCGTCCTTTTCCTGCATATGTCCCCTTGCTTTGAGCACCAGTGTGTTCCTTGCACTTGGAACTGGTATGATTGTGACACTCATTCCTCCTTTGTAACGTAGCATTCTTTTATTCTTTTTCAAGCTTTCCAAAATTATTGAAAAAGACAAAAAAACCAAATATACCCCAAAAAGAGGAAGGGAAAAGTATTTTCTTTTTGTTGACAGCAAAATGAGTCGCCCTTGGAAAAAGCACATCCTTCCGTTTGTTTGTCAATATCTAGGATTCAATATGACCTTATAAATTTGTTCTCGCTACGTAGAGCTATGTCCTCCTCTATTTGGTTATCCTTCCAAACATATGGAGAGTTTGTGTTGCCTCCTGCATCATGAACTTATGTCAATGCGATGCTTCCTGAGTCTCATCATTTGTCATGTTTTTGTCCAAGGGAATTTTTACTAAAATTGAATCAGACCTTCTGCATTTTGTCTCTTGTCCTCATGCCCGACCACCCTAAAATACCAATCAAGTACTTGTTTGAAATCATTGAAGTTCTCTGTCTGATCACTGAGATCCTCTTGTCTGTTCCCGACGAGTCGTCGAAGACCTCTGGTTAGTGAAGTCGTACACTGATATTACACTCCTACCCAAGTTTTGAATATTTTGAAGTTGTTGCTCGAGTTCTGAAGACCTCATCTCCAACCATAAGGCATCATTGTCTTCTTGAAGATGGATACTATACATGTATATCTTTTGATTTTGAGATGTAGATCTGTTGTGTAATTCTTGCAACTACACTTTATATAGTTATATGACATGGATATGCAATGTATTTGATTGCCAACCATGATTTTATTTCATCTCGAGCATGGGTATGCATGCCTTGGTGAGACAAATTATTATGTTGCAAATGGCACCTCCTGAACTCTGGTCCCTGGGATCAATCGCTTCATACGTTGGTGAATATTTGTAATGTTTTTCGGCCATTAGATGCTCTTCTGACCTCACACATTAGGGGGCATCTATTATAACTCTAAATTGCACCAAACATGCATACCTGGCATCATGCCATCTTACTTGCTATCTTTTCCAAGCCATCACTGGACAACTCTTCTAAAAAAACCATGTTTTTGAAGGTGTACATGCCCTGCACCACTACTGCCCATGTACACATGCTTGCTGCACCACTACAACCCGCGTACACTCACAAAAAAGCACTAAAAATGAAAATTGCAAAGGGATACGGGTTTTCGGGTCGTTACCTAACCATTTGACCGCCCATAGCTAGTCACCCCAACCGTTACTATCTTTTTGGCCCATAAAAGAAGGTGTTGGGGTCCCATTCCAAAGAGAATCATGAGAGAATAGAAACTCTACCCATTTTAGTATTCCTCCTTTGCCCCAATATTTTGCAACCACATTGTGAGTTTGATCCATAATTCCTTCTTCCTCCATTGCAAACCCTTGCCATTTCCCTAGAGAGAACTGAAGAGGAGAAGAATACATGGAAGAAGTTGGTGCATGGTGACGAGGAGCCTAGGAACGAGTTCGAGGAGAAGCTTCCGGTCTCATATTTTAAACGACTTTTGTGAGATTAATATAAAGAAATACTTTTTCCATCCTGCCAAATGATGTCTTAAATCTTTATGATTTGTTTACATTCTTTGTTGTGATGTCTAACCCACTAATCCATATATAGAATGCATGATTTTAGTTTCTTGTTTGTCTTTTGGTGAATGCAGGTTGGCCTTGGGAGGAGATCTACAGTCGAGAAATAGATGAGCACAAAGGGATCGACATCGGACGTGGAGTTTAAGGTATGCTTACCAGATCCCTACACTTTGTCTTTTATATATGATTGTGGGGTAATGTCGTGATAGTTGTTAAAAGTAGGAGACTTTAGATGGTTATCTTTGCCTGCACTTTAGAACCCTGGTGTAGTCCATAGAGGGGTTTTATCTCTATAGCAAATAACCATCCATCACACATAAAAACATAGACACCTCATATGCAGGAAAAACTACTTTGTATTAATTTTGAATGCTCGTGTACAAAGATTTACAAGCAACAGAGTCTTTGTAACTTCTCTCCTCTCTTGATCTCTCTCTATTGCTCTCATCAATAAATCTTCATTATTACTAATGGATTTTCGATACAATGATATTTTTACAAAAGAGGGGCTCATCAAGCCTTCCCTCCGGCTACCTACTCGCATTGAATTGCATTCAATGGCCATTTAGTCCGAATTGGATCTAGATCCACCTACTTTTCAGAATTAAAGGAGACACTACCCATTAAAATAAATCGGCCTATCAAGCACATGGGCTCGACCTTCCCTGAGCCTCCAAACATTAACTTACATTTAATTACATTATAATTTTAAATTTATGCTCAAAATGAGAGGCCCGATGCCTCTCTTCCCTTGGAATTTGTTCCTCCTTGTACGCTGATGCACTGATTTGCTGAAACTTGATGAGGTGGAGTGATGCTCCTGCATCATACTCCCGCACTAAAAAAATCATGAGCTCTTGCTCATGGATCCCCTTCTGCTACTGTTAGATCCTCCAGGATCCCAAATCTAAATTTCTAGTTGTCCATCTGCTCCTCTTCCTTGCTTCTATTACTATTGTTTTCCTTCTTCTTCTGTAGTTCCTCCTCTGATCAACTTTATCTTGATGTTGACTGTCTCTTCTGCTGACTTCAACATCATCCTTCTAATTTATTCTATTACTCTATCCAGCTGGTCTATTAGTTGTCTCTCTCTTTGCAGTTTGTTGTGCTGCAACTCCTCTTCATCAATTTCCAACTTGACCTATTGGATAAGATGAATTTAAAATATTACCCTTTCCTCCAAGGCTTCCACTCCTTCACACAAATCAATGGGTAGATCAATCTGATCTCCCATGTTGTTTCTATCTTCTATGGCACTGTCTTGCCACTCCACTACAGACTCAAATTCTACAGCCATGCTACTGAGCTTTTGCTCAACCATCTCCGCTGATAGCTCTATTTCTGTCAGTTCCTCTCCTTGTGTTGGTACAAGTCCAACTTCATCCAGCTTCTATTGAGGCTAGAATTATTCTTTACTCTTCACAACTACACCCATTTGGAAGTCTTTTTCTATGCCTGGATTGCTCAACCAATCCTTCGACAACTTCAACTCTATATCCCACTAAGTGAGAATATGATCTGAATGCTCCTCTTCTTCATTCATCTCTTGGGCATATGTCAATGTCTTCTCCTGCTCATCCTTGGCAGTCTTGGTTGGTTGTCTCTCCTCTGCTACACCTTCAACATGTGCACTGGCCTCTACTGGGATGCTTGGTAGGAATATACTGATTCCTCCAATGATCAAAATATACCTCTGATTCTCCTCCTCTGTCAGCACTTCTTGTTGATATGAACTCTCCTCTGAGTTTGTGAGACTCTCAGACAGTCTCACCTCATCCTCCTTTCCCACCTGGAAATTTGAGGTTCCACTCCTACTCTCCTGGTAGCCTACGAGATATTTGACTGATCTAATCTCATTTCCCTCCTGGAAATATGCATTACCACCTCTTCCCACCTAGTAGTTTATGAGATCTTCAATTGATCTCTTCTTATTTCCCACCTGGGAATCTAAAAGTTCACCTCTTCCCTCCTGGAAGTCTATGAGATCTTCAGTTGATCTCTCTTCCTCATCAATGAGGTTCTTACCAACCTCTGGTTCACAAATGTAAACCATCTCCTCCTTTGTGGTACTGAGGGTTTCAACATGCCTCAACCACTTCCTCAAATTATGCTTCTTCCTTCTGGAAATCATCTTCTGGATAGGCCACTTCACTTTTCTCTTCAAGGGCCATTCATACCTCCAACTTCATTGTGCTTCTTGCTGCATCTTCAAAATCAGTTTGTTGAGCTCTTCTCTAATCTCCTCAAGCTCTTTGTCCTTCTTCTCTTTGCTCACTTGCTGGAGGACTCCTTGAGCCTTATTCTTATGGACTTCACTAGCCATCTTCCTCCAATTCCTCTGAAAGCGGGACTGGTTCTTTTGGCTCAGCCCACTTGGCTGTCTTCTTTTCCTTCTCTGCAACCAAGAGCATCACTAGATTTCTCCTACAACCCTCTTTGTTGTTTCCTGTGTGTTTCACACTTTGCAACAATATTCACAGAGCATCACACCCTACCTTCTCCTCCTTTTCCTACTGTCTACAGACAATAATTAGATATTATACCACTTGAGGTAGACCCCTTCCCTCACCCGTGGTCCACTCAACCTATCAGTCTAGGATCATTCAAATTTGGAGATGAATTATCTCTTCAGGCTCTTTTGAGCCCCCATTTTCAAACACAGGTCCTAAATATCCCAAGGCACAGGTTCCTCAAAACTTGTAGGCTCTTACTAATCCCCCTTTCCCTTAATTGAAAATTCAGGCCTTAGCCCCTTTTCCTCTAGTGATAATAGAATATGACCCTGGGTTGTGATCGAGTGATAAGCCATAAGGCACTAATTTAGGCTTTTCCCTTCTACGATTTCTTCTCTGCTACAACTTATACAACACTCGCAAACTGTCGGACACTAGGTGATAATATCAACATCTTTCAACAAATATCGAGATCAATGGCTCAAATTAAGTTGTTCGGGCTCTAATGATTTTTGGTCATGCCCAACATACACACAACACTTGGGAATATTCGATCACCAAAAAGGGGCATATCAGAAAACTCCTATTCTTCCACCGGATCGACACCCCTCTTCCTTTCTTGTACTTCGGGCTTTAGCGATTTCTTCACAACACTTCCTCCAAAAATATCCTAGATCGCCGAAATGACAATTATGCTGAGTCTCATATCGATGGTCCTCAGGCACCGATGGATGGATGTTCCTGATCTATTCCCTTCGGGCTTCGACGATTTCCTTTGTTCATCAAACAACATGACTTCTCATATCTCCTAATGCTGAAACGTCAAATGATTATCCTTCCTCCATGTGTCCCCTCCTAGATTGACGATTAGGATGCCTTCGAGACTTCGAGAGTCTGCCATGTCTGCATGATGATTCTCTTTTGTTGAAGTTGCAAGTCCCCGAATTGGAGGATATTGTGCCACCCGTCCTCTCCAAATGGAAATTTAGGATTGACTCTAGCCTTCAGGCCTTCTGGAGTCCAAACAACACTACACTCTATTTTCTCCAAAGTGCTGGACCCCCGGACCTATGGATCTGCTGCCACGTGTCCTCCTTGTGATCAATGGTCC
The DNA here is from genome assembly GCA_000966675.3 of Picea glauca. NCBI lineage: Eukaryota > Viridiplantae > Streptophyta > Pinopsida > Pinales > Pinaceae > Picea > Picea glauca. The sequence continues at coordinate 154,822 of JZKD02S0329627.1, read as the reverse complement.
ATATCAACTCCACTTCCTTCCAATATCCCATAGTATTTACCCTCTGGATCTCCTAATATGGAGACACGTTTCCTCTCCAATGGATGACCCATATGTTTTTGGGACTCCGGGCTATGGGAGTCCTAGCTTCTCCAACATGTTGTTCTCCCGAACCTAAGAACTAATGGAGGGTCTTATCGTTTTCCATGTGTCCACTTCTTTGGATGACCCAGATGAGCTCTAGTCTTTGGGCCTCTAGGTATTCTCACCCCAACAAAACGTAAGTCCTCCGAACCCCAAACTAACAAAGCTTAGATCCACACTCCACGTGTCCTTTCCAACAGATGACTGATATTCACTCTGTCTCTCAGTCCTTTGGGGATTATCGACGTATCTCAACTTGTTTCCTTCGGAGTACTAGACCTCTGGACTCCTAGATATGCTGACACCTTTCCCTCTCAGATGGACGGTTCAAAAGGACTCTAGCTCTTTGGAGCTTGGGAGTCCCCTTAACACTTTTTCACACATCTTCTGGAGTACTTTGTAACTGGACTTCCAGCTATGATGAGACGTGTCCCTATAAATGGACGGTCCTAATTGATTTCAAACTTTGATACTTAGAGAGACTTGTCTCCTTTGCGCATAAAAATGAAAGAATCTGAACTTGCGAAGTCCTAAGAATGCAGGGATTTAACCACCAGACAACTTACCTATATCTGACGGTTGTTGTGGCTTGTGCCTAGATCTAACGAACGAGATTTTTCCTTCTCGGTGTGCATTCCTTCTCATGTATGGACTCATATCTAATTGTCTAGAATGCTCCCGACAAAATATCTAATGGTCGTTGTGCCTTACTCTCCTCGACTCTGTGGGTTGATCCAATGGCTCAGGTTGAATCTTACAGTTGATCCAATGGCTATTGTAGCTCCACCCTTCTTTGTTACTGTGATTTCCTTCTGATGAGGTATTTTCAAACTTTTCAAAGGTTTAGCCTTTGATTGCATTCATTGTAACACTTTCCCTCCTGAGATTTCAATCCTTTTGGGGCTTTCAAAGGGACTTGGTTCTTTTCCCCTTCAAAAAATATTTCTTCCCACCTAGTAGCTCGATGCTATCCCTCCTGAGCTTTGTTGACTTCAAGGAACATAGGCCCTGGCACACACTTGTGCTTCTTTGAAAATTGGAACTCAAAAGGTTCCCCTCCTTTGCACACTTTGCGCTCTGTCTTCCTTAGATTTTTTCAACACTTTCCAAGTGTTGGCCCAATGCATGCCTTGCATGGGTATTTTGTGCACAACAACACTATCTCTCCTGAGCTTCCAAATCACTCAACTTCTAAGGGTCTATACCCTTTGTTCCTTCAAAGGAATTCTTCTTCTCTCCTATGACTCTATGCTCATCCTCCTGAGATTTTGGACTTCTGTAATGGTCCTCAGTGCACTATGTTAACCCCAAGTTCCTTAAAGTTTGATTCAACTAAAAATATAGCTAAACCTTTCCATTTCACCAACTTGGTTGGTTTGATATCAAGATCAAATTCCATAATTTTGGCAATCCACTTGTCTTTCCATCTATGTCAGGCTGAATTAAAATTTCTTTAATAGAGGCTGAAGGGACATAAGCAATAATCCTAGAATGTAGAACATACACTATGAAATCCTTGAGGGATTTGACCAAATATTAAGCTTGCTTCTCCATGATGTCATACCTGATTTCAAAATCTCTTAAAGCCCTGCTGAAAAAAGAAATAGGTTGCTCCATTCCATCTGAGTTTTTTTTAAGGAGGACAACAACCAATGTGTCATGTGAGGCAAAAGAAAATATCAAAAATTCTTTTGAATAATAAGGGATGATAAGAACAGGTCCCTCAGTTAGTGCTTGTTTATTTTGATCAAAATAATTTCTAGCTTCAAGTGTCCACTTTACCTCATTTCCCTTTCTCAACATGGATGTGATAAACTTAACCATCTCAACAAAATTAGAAATGAATCTTCTTAAGAATTTTATCTTACCCATGAAGGACTAGATCTCTTTATTGGACCTGGGGGGAGACAGATTTGTGATGGTGTCTACTATACTTTGGTCAATTGTTACCCGTTCAGTTGTGACAATATGTCCCAACAACTTACTTCCTTCATAGAAAAGAGGGACTTCTTGGGATTGAGTGACAATCCAATTTTTCTGCATTTTAGGAACACGTTCTTCAAATGTTGATAGTGCTCTTCATCATATTTTGAAAACATTTTGATGTAATCCAAGTATATCACCAAAAACTTATCCTTTTCTCCGGTAAAAGAAATATCCATTGCACACTGAAAGGTTTCCCCTACATTCATGAGACCAAATGGAATCTTGGCATACATGAATTTACCCCAAGGAGTGGTAAATGTTGTCTTCTCCCTATCTTCTGGCAAAACAAAAATCTTATTGTATCCTAAAAACCCATCAATCATAGAAATCCTTTCTAAGCCAGTCACCTTTTGCAAAATATGTTCCTTCTTAGGAAAGGGGTAATTATATTTCCTAGAACACCTATTTAAATTTCTGAAATCAATACAAAGTTTGATTTCTCCATTCTTTTTCCTAATAGGGACAAGATTAGCTATCCATTCAGAACACCTCAAAGGTATGATGATCCGAGCATCAAGCAATTTTTTGACTTCCTTCTCCATGATGGGAAACAACATTGGATTGATCTTCCTTAGCTTCTATCTAATGGTTTAGTATCATCCTTCAAAGGTATTTTGTGTTCAATAATGTTTCTGTCATAAGTTTGTAAATCATCATACTTCCAAGAAAAAACATCAGAAAATTCCTTTAGCAGTTTGATATATTCATTTCTTTATTTTCCTGACATACTACCAGACATCTTGACATACTTGGGATTTTCATCAGTACCTAGATTTCATTTTGTCAAATCAACATTTTCATTTGAACCTCTTACTTTGACAACCACATGATTACTATCAAATAATCTCTCTAAAGGAACCAATCCCTTGGGGATATGATTACTAGGAAATTGTACAATATTGTGGTATGTAATTTTATTTAGGAATTTATCAACATGAGGACTATTTTCGTCATCTGGATTTTGATCAATGTGAAGTGTAGAAAATTCTTCCATTGTTTCCAGAAATCTTTTTATCTCAATATCATCTTCAAAAACCTTCCAATGTTTGACATTGTCAGGTATGGAAGGCCTATATTTTACTTCTAGATCGTACTTGAGTTTAGGTGGCAGTGGAACTTTAAAGTTGCTAGCAGAAACAACTAGGGAGTCTTCCAATCCATTTTCTTCTCTAGGAATAAAGGATATATTGAAATCTAGGAAGAGATTATCAATCAGATCCCATACCTCATTTTTGTAGGTCCTCAACCTTGGATTCTTTTCCTAATATATATTTCTGATCTGATGTACAATTAGCTATGCATCTCCAAAAACTAATAATCCTCAATATTCATATCTTTAGCATCCTTCAACCCCAAAACTAGAGCCTCATATTCAACAATGTTATTTGAGGTCTCAAATTCTAACTTGAAAGAAAAATTTATGACTTCTTGAGAGGGGGAGATGAAAACCACTCCAGCACCAACACTATATTTAGAAGATTCCCCATCAAAAACCATTTTCCAAACTTGAGCACCTTATTTTACTGTTTCACATGCTATGGGTGATGGATTTCTTATTTCCAAAGGTGGATGAGGAAGGTCACTAAGATGTAGAATGCTAGATCCCAAATCAATGTCCATAGCATAAATAGGATGGTTAGTGGGGTTACTTTCATCACTGATAATATAATCCAGTTGTTCTTCTCTATACAATATTCTATGTTCACCCCAAAGACATGGTGGCATATGAGAGATCCATCTGCAATGTTCCTCCCAATATCTTAATCCATGATATGGACAATAACATTCCGAACTTAGGGGGTACATCTGAAACTACTATGTCCATCACTATACTCTTCATGTGCAATTGAAAAAGGGTAACAACCAAATATTTGTTCACCCCAAAGAATTTCACTTTCCTTGAGTCAAAAGAATATAGATCATGATATGCTTTTGTGATATCTAGACCCAGTTCATCTATTACAAATTTAGGCATTAAGTTATGGAACGTGCCTGAGTCCACCAAGAAGTTGTATAAGATCTTTTCATGTACATTCAATGAGGTATAAAAAGGAGGGGACGAATCATCCGTATCTTCTACTAAGGGCCCTAATATCACTGCAGGTTTTTCATCTTGCAAATTTACTAAATCTGTTGAATGGGAAGAAAAATAAGAATGCAACATTTTAGAAATGGACTTCTTGAAATATTCATTCTTTATCAACTCTAAGAATGGGGTTGGAATTCTCATCTTCTGAATTTAGTTTTCAAATTTAAAAGAAGATAGGAATTTCAGAATTTCTTTTACTTCTTGGACATGGGATTTAACCATAGGATGATTATTTTGTTCTTCATTTCCTTTCTTTGGTGCAACCACTATTTTAGTAGAGGGGTTTTATTTTTTAGGTTGATTTGATGTACTAGGCTTTCCCTCTTTCTATTTTGACCTCAAGTTGTACTTATTCTGATTTTCATTTGTTTTCTCTCCCTTTCTTAACTCATTTAGTTGGTTGTTCATCAGGGACTCTTCATAAGCAGATTGAGTTAGGTGAGGAGAAGTATATGTGTCTCCTAGACAGTGAATTTCTTGATCAGTGTCCTCGTTTTCTCCTTCTTCATCATCAACCAGATTGTTTTGAAGAGGAGTCCGAACCTTTTGATCATCTCTATTCCTCTGATCTCTTTGGAGAATTTGAGGAGCATTATTTTGTCTTCTTAAATTGTTTTTGTTAGCTTGTCTCCCCTCTAATTCCATTTTTTCCATTTCTGTAGAAAGGAATTTGACTAACTTGGTCAATTCATCTATTTGAGGGTTAGTTTTTGAAGCATCAGAGGTGGAAGATTCTGCCTTTTGTTTCCTCCTATCCCTATCATATTTGCCTCTTGATTTGTCTGCAATCAATATGTTTGATTCCACGTCTAGGGAAGCATCTTGTATGTGACCTAGTGATGTATATTTTCTCTCTCTTAACATAAGAAAAAACTTAGTATCAAAGGCACCAACATAGGTTATTTTGGTAGAGGTTTCCGTAGGTTTAATCTCTGTAGGAATTTTATTATACATTTTGTTGAACCTTTTTGAAAAGTATTATACTGATTCACCTTATTTTCTTTTGAGAGAACCAAATTCAGTGATATAGTACAAAAAGTACTTCTTGTCCCCCCAATGCCTTAAAAATGCATCATCAAGGGCTTCAATCCCAACAATTAATCCAGGAGGTAAACCCATAAACCATTTTCTGGCCTCACCATCAAGGATTTTTACAAAAACTCTTGTCCACAAATCCTCATTTTCAATGTTCATATTATCAACATAGCTATAAAAAGCTACAAGGTGTTCCTATGCAGTTATGTCCTCTTTTCCTGTGTGTTGTAGGAAAATCTCCCTGCGGATAGGTAGATTGCCTCAAAGAGCTAGACCCTAAACTCTAAGACAGAAAGTGCTTAACGTGGACACTGACTTCCTTTCAAATCCATACAAACTAATACATGAGAAGGAAGGATGATAGAGGTACCTTTTTATCGACATTTGTCCCTGCACGCTCCTAGTTGAGCTCCAATCTTTCGCTCCTCGCTGAGTCCTGTAGACAAACAAAGTACGACCACTTCCTACTCTATTGATATTAGCTTGAAAACAGATCTATCTATCAATGATAAGTTCATGTAAGATTAGACACAAACTAGAAAGAAACAGGCCAAACAAATTATATTAATGAGGACAAAGCATTGCTTACATCCATGGATTGATTGCAGCAGCTCTGCCAAGTCCTCCTTGTCTACCCCTTGCTCAAAATATCCACGATCCGAATGATGATAGCTTCACCGATTGTTCCCTATGAGATCATAGGTCTCTTGCTTCCAAAATATCTCTGTTCCAACACCACTTATGAGATCATAAGTTTGGTGTGATTCTCCTTTTCCAGTCCTCTTTCACCATTAGAAAGCTTGCTTATACAGCCTTGGAGAGGCTCAACAAATTGAGATATCCTTGGGGAAGGTGAGGATTTGCCTCTTTCAGTTGAGGATCTGCCCTGAGATCATGGCTGGAATAGGGATTTGAATCCAACTTCCTTCCAAGAATGAAAGGATCCTTCCCCCATTCATCTCAACAAATTAAATACTACCTAGAATAGGTAGCGCTCCCTCAAAAGGATCATCAGAGCGTTGTAGCACTCCCTAGTAGGCTTTAAGGGGGTGCCAACACTCTCAAAATCCATAGCACTCCCTCAAAAGGGCTAGAGGAGATTTATAACTCTCCCAAACAGTGTAAGGGGGAGCGCCGGTGCTCCCAGAAGAGGTATAGGGGAGCGCTCTCCTTCAAAAGTTCAGTTTTTGAGGTGATTTCAGTTGGCAAAAGGTTTGCAAGCCTGCTGACTCATTTCTCCTCTTCCAAATCAAATGTTTGAGGTGTTTTAAGTGTCCTTCTCATGTCGTTATAGGCATGACATAGGCATCATGGCAGCATGCTTTCTTTGACACCTGAGACACTTGTGAGCAACATGCGACACTTGTGACCTTGTGAGAAAAATGCGACACTTATGACCTTTGTAATGCCGACACTTGTGACACTATCAAAGTGAGTATTTTTGATGTGTACAATAGTTAAGTTTTTTAGATGAATGGGGGAAGGATCCTTTCATTCTTGGAAGGTAGTTGGATTCGAATCCCTAGTCCATCCATGATCTTAGGGCAGATCCTCAACTGAAGGAGGCAAATCCTCAACTTCCCTAGGGATATCTCAAGTGGTTAAAGCCTCTCCAAGGCTATATAAGCAAGCTTTCTAATGGTGAAAGAGGAATGGAAAAAGGAGAATCACACCAAACTTATGATCTCATAAGTGGTGCTGGAACAAAGATATTTTGGAAGCAAGAGACCTATGATCTCATAGGGAGTGATCAGTGAAGCTATCATCAGTCGGATCGTGGATCTTTTGAGAAAGGGGTAGACAAGGAGGACTTGGAAGACCTGCTACAATCAATCCATGGCTGTAAGCAATGTTTTGTCCTCATTAATATAATTTGCTTGGCCTTCTTCTTTCTAGTTTGTGTCTGATATTACATGAACTTATCGTTGATAGATAGATCTGTTTTCAAGCTAATATCAATAGAGTAGGAAGTGGTCGTACTTTGTTTGTCTACAAGACTCGTCGAGGAGTGAAATATTGGAGCTCGATTCGGAGCATACAGGGACAAACGTGGATAAAAAGGTACTTCTGTTCTCCTTCCTCCTCATGCATTAGTTTGTATAGATATGAAAGGAAGTCAGTGTCCATGTTAAGCACTTTCTATCTTAGAGTTAGGGTCTAGCTCTTTGAGGTGATCTACCTATCCGCAAGAAGATTTTCCTACAACAGAAACTGGAGACTCGGTATAAGGGACACCAGTGCATTATAAAGCTCTGTCCAACACTCTAAGGGAGCGCTAGTGCCCTGCTAACAAGGCAGGGGAGCGCTGGAGTCCTAAAGCTCAGAAAAAAGTCCAAAAAAGCTCAAGGAGGATAACACATGCTTGATATAACTCACCTTCAGTAAGTTCCTCTTCCTTTGTTTAACGACCTGGAAGAAGTAAGGGATCAGTCCCATATGGGCCTGTCGATGTGTGTTTTAACGAGTCCAAAGATAGAAAACTCGAAGGTTTTTCAGGATTATAGAGTTTGGAAAAAAACTTAAAAGAGAACTCTCTTAGTTCCTTTTTCGTACAGTAGTCTAACGAGACCGAAAAAGAGATAAAATATCGCTCAAAAGATGCCCTTTCTAACCTTTTAATGAGTGTGAAAGGAAGCAAGGTCACTCGACAATCTTTTCATATTTAGACAGTCTGAAAAGGGTTTAAATATGACTCCAGGGGGGTTCCTTTTTCGTGTGTCCATGCGGGTCTGAAAAAGAGATAAAAGTATACCCATATGCATTCTCATGTATTTACGAGCACGAGAAAGAACGAAGACTAAGCTCGGTACTCTGCCCCCAACTTGAAAGCTAGTGACTTGACTCTAGAATGATCATCAAAGGCTGGAGACATGCCCCCCAAGCTTCAATTCATTCACCGACTTTGAGGTTGTCACCAATTTCTGTGCTAGATGGAGAAAAAGGATATAGGTGGATGAAATGAAGGTTCAAAACGAGACCTAACGAAAGACTTGACTCGACATCTACGAGATCTGGCAAAAGACTCAACTTGAAGGGAGAGGTGATTGTTTCATTTTTTAATGAGCTTGACATAGGAAAAGAACTCTGCTCAAGGTTCCAGGTTCGATCCCCAGATTGTTGTTTCATTTTTTAACGAGCTTGCTACAGAGAAGAAAACTATGCTTAAGGCCTCTGTTTCATTTTTTAACGAGCTTGCCACATAGAAGAGAAACTATGCTCGTAGCCTCTATTTCATTTTTTAACGAGCTTGCCATAGAGAAGAGAAACTATGCTCATAGCCTCTATTTCATTTTTTAACGAGCTTTCCACAAAGAAGAGAAAATATGCTCATGGTGGCTTCTTGATCATGGCTTCCAAGAGGATAATGCTCTATAAGGATACCATGTCAAGGGACAAAGCTCGGTCATGGCTTCCAAGAGATCTTCGTCGGATGGAAGATAATCACTCTGGAAGGAACACACGTCAAGGGTCGTGACAGGGGTAAGGATATCGAGCTCCAATAACCCTACTGAAGAGATCACCATGTCAACTACCGGATCCAAATCATCGGAAGTTGAGGTCATTGGAGACAATGCCACATAATTGACATGCGGCGGGGGTGATACTATCTGCATATAAGAACCACTTAGGGAGGTAACCCAGTCGGGGCAGATGAATGAAAGTTGATCAATAGTCACAATTCTTCCATCGTCAGGGAAAGATGTCAAATGAAAAAGGGTGGATACAAGAGATTTCATAGCATAGAAATAATCTTGCCCAAGGAGTAAAGCGAAATCCAAGGGGTCTCGGACTACCATGACATCGATAAAGACAGTTTTCCCTCCCAAAGTTACAGGAAACTGAGGAAGGATCCCTAAAGGTTGATTAGTTGTTGATTAGTTCTTCTGTTAAAAGCGAACAGATTCTGTGTAATCGGTGCAAGCTACGGACAACCCAAGGCGTACCAAGCAACAAAAGACAAAATACTAACGGACACACCTTCATATATCAACGTTTGAGGAATGTCCCGACCATGAACCTATACTGTAATCTGGAAAGGAATGTGAGAGGGAAGACGAGGTCCAGTTAGCACACCCCAATAAAAAGGGATGGCCTCATTACTTGGAGGAGGTTTCGCCGGGAAAGGAGGAATGCCCCCCGGTACGGAGAGATTGTATTAATGAGAAAAACATGGGCAGTATCGGGTTTAATCTCTATAAGGAGAGTAGGATCGACCGATGATGGGATCGGATTGACCACGTAGGCACTCTTCAAATGAAGAGTGGGATTGACCGAGGAAAGGACTGGATCAGTCACTTTGACATTCCTCAATGGAGGAATGGGATCGACCGATGGATGAAATGAATCGACCACTTGAGTTTCATTCTCCAAGGGAAGAATGGGGTTGACGGGTGGAAATAGATCGACCACTTTGGTGTTACTCTCTAACAGGAGAGTAGGATCGACCAAGGATGAAAACGGATCGACCACTTTGGTGTCACTCTTTTGATGAAGAGTGGGGCTGATCGATGACAGAACTGGATCAACTACTTGGGTTCATGGTTCAATCAAGGAGGAAACTAGATTGACCACCTGATCAACTGGACTGACCGAGGATGGAACCGGATTGACCAGTCCATCAACCAATGATGGGTCGGAGGAAAGCTTACGATAACCTTTTGGAATTTGAAGTTTTTCCAAAAGAGAAGAAGCCTCGTCCCTGCGAGGACAAAGGTGAGAGTAATGATTACCTTTACATAACATGCAAGGGAACTTGATAGTTTTCTTCTTC
>JZKD02S0329627.1:107521-120960 GCA_000966675.3 Picea glauca | reverse complement strand
TGAATAAATGTTGAATGCTAATTGATGAGTTTTTGTGCAAGAGGGAAGTTTTGGGAAAAAGAGCCCCACACTCATTCACCCCCCCTCTAAGTGTGGTAGGTGTGTCCAACATTTCACTCATTCGATACTTCAGAATCGTATGATGTTAGGTGAACGCTGCCATATAATAAACTCGAAAGCTAATCATTTGAAATGGATTAGCCAAGTGTGGTAAACCAACGTACTTGTAAGTGAAACTGTCAGTGATTCATGATTGGAACTCTATAGCTACTGATTCTCAAGTATCGAGGCATCATCTCACCCATAAATGAAGTAATCTCTAATTTGCTTGACTCTCTGATTTTTGTAGGAACATTTCGGTGTCCACGAATTTGGGATACATCGACAAAGCTATATCCAGTGAAACTGGTCATTCAGGCAACATGGCAGATTTACCTATGAGTAAGAAGGAAAGGGTAACTGCGCATATATTAGTGACTAAATTCCACACATAGCCTGCTATAGAATCAGTATTGGAAGTTAGGTTAAATCCCATTATGAGGGATCTAGTCATCAACAGGCAAGCTGTAAAAATGAAACAAAGCAAACGACAGAAGGAAGAAACCATAGATGAAACGACTGAAAGTGTTGGAGAGAATCAACCGACCTGGTTGGATACTCTAAAGGAGGAGATCACTAAGCTAAAATGAACTCTCATGTGGAGATAAGTACATCCCAACAAGTTTTGGACAGATGGTGCCTAGATATGATGAACTTGTTCCTAACGGTCCCTCTAAAATAAGGTAACGGTTATTATAAATCATTCCTCCTTGTAACTTATCTATAATTTTATAACGATGAGAAGTCTGAAAATTTTGAATTCCACGAAGAAACATTTTCTCTCTATATATATATTATCTCGAGGATATAGAAAGCATGGAGAAAAGAGAAGCTTGCCCTCTGTGCAGGAAAAACTTTTGTAAATTTTGGGGGTTAGAATGAATATATAAATGCAGAGGCAAATTTTGGATTTTTTATGAAAAGATTCTAACTGACAGTGATATGAGTCTTTTTTTCCTATCATAGTATGTATTTCATGTAAGCATACATTTCATTTACACTTTTTTTTGTCTAAATTGGAGATTTAGAGGCCCAAAATTCATTATTTGATTCTTTTGGCTTAGCAACTTAGATTGTGTTTCTTTCTTCTTAACTTATTCAAAATTCATCTCCATAATGCTCTGATGTAGTTATGTGTTTCCTTTTCCTCTGATGTCATGCAAAATTTTCAGATATAAACTCATACTTACTGCCTGATTTAGCCTTTTCCTCTGAATAGTTCTCAGGTTTGATGATGTATTCTATTGTTCCAGACCCCATAACCCAAATGTCATCTTCATTTCTCTAGTTATTTTATTAAAAACCCCCAACAAAAACAAAATCTAGCCACCGATTTCCATAGATATATCAAGTGACATGAGAGATCCCTCTCTAAGTTGAGTAGGCTAGTGCCTCAGCTCTAAAGATAGTTGACACGGTTACCTCTATCGGACAAAATTTACAGAGTGCTAACAGGGCTGAAACCTATTGTCTATAAATATGGATTTGTCAATAGTTTCATGATACATGTCCATGAGTCCCTTAAGATTCTTCTTTGCAACCAATTCCCCCTTATTCATTTTGTCAAATTCAAACCTTGCCTCTTTAAGTTGTCTTTTGAGTCTCTTAAAAGTAGGATTGTCTCTTCTTGTGGAGTAGTGATGTCACTAATTTCAACAGACTCTTCAACAAATATCGATTTACCTTTCCTCTGGGATGAAAATCCTACTGCATCATCCTTCACATGGATCTCTTTCTTGGCTACTGCTCTAGTAAGAGGCCTCCTAGCTTTGACCTTGTCAGCTACATTGGGTGAAGGGAACACCAACTTCCTTCCTCTCAAACCTGTGGCTTTAGTTGAAGGTGTTGATACTGAGAGGGGGGTGAATCAATATCAAGTACAATTAAAAAAAAAAATCAACTTATACTTAAACCATTCAATTATATCCAATGAGAAATGAACAATATTATAAGAGTTACACCAATACACCACAACACACCATGCACAATATATGAGAAATAATCAATAGTTATTATTCAAGGGAAGTAATGACTTCCAAAGGTAGCTACAACTTCCAAATATAAAGGGAGGGATAAAAATCCAAGAGGAAGATACAATCCTCCAATATCGAGGGAGGGTTGACCTCTCCATCCTTTCCCCTTCCTTCCACCCAAGAATATATGAGAGATAATAAAATTTTACATTAAATCATCACCATCAACCAACCATCACATAGAACTTGATAATGCTTCCTGAGACTTATTCAACTTCTGAAATTATTCAATTCTTGGAATAATATGATCCCATAGATAATATTAATCAATGTATTCTCTGAAACTCCTCCAAGTTTCACTCCTTGAATCCTTCCCAAAAAGAAGTTATAGAGAGAATGGTAGACCTTATTCAATTCTGGTTTATTCAGGAGAGAGAACTTGTACATAATGCCCCGCTCTCAATATTTAACATTAGATTATGAAACTCGTACACAAGAACTACAACCCATACTCTTTCCAATTAAATTTGTCTCACTTCATTTGGATTCTCTATGAATAATTTATGTTTGTTTTACCCAAAACACCTATTTATGACTAGCTTCAGGACTAGTCAAAAACCCTATCTTCCACAGAGTGTATCTCCAAAATTATAGTGAATAAAGAGATGAATTTTTAACCACAAGTACCTATATATGTCTTCTCAATACCATATCAATTTCACCATATGAATAGTTCTATAAATTTGTTTTTAGTGAAAATGGTAAGATGACCTGTAAATAACATACTTTAGAACACATCACTAAAAGACTTCATCCTCCCTTGAAATCTGGCCTTCTTTACTTCAGATTTCCTCTGAAATTCGACTTGTGTGTATAAAATGAATGTATAATGATATGTCTTTATACCCTTTATGTCACTTCCTTTTAACATTAGGGACAACCTGACACTTTCTTATTTTGTAATTCTTTTCTTTAATTATCTTCAGGGCCGACCTGTACTTCCTTCTTCAATTCACTTTGTCATCTTCAAATATTCATTTCTCCTCAACCAAGAGGATCCACGTGACATGCCACCTACCACCAGAAAAAACATGATGTATACTATCCATCCATGGGTGTTGTATCTGCATGTGCATTGTCCTTCATGTCCAAATACCTTCATCAATCTTGGGGTCCAAAACCAATGACTAGGGTTGACATCAATGACAACAACTAATATTCCAATAGAAGGAACCTCTACTGGAATGGGATCTGGGATAGGTGGAGCCTCTCTCTGTGAATACTATGAAGGTCCTCCTCCTTCATGATCCTCTATTTCTTTATCATCTCTAGTAGTCTTAGTGCTCTTTCTTTTCTTTTTCATTTATAAATATACAATCTTGTCAGTATGAAGAGGGACTTGAATTTTGGATTGTGGAGTGGGAGCACCATTTAGTTGGAAGTGAGAATAATTAATGAATGATTCCTAATAAATGTTTTCCTTTCTCAATTCCTCAATCAACAACATATTTATAAGGCCTGAATGAAAGACACTTGTATCAATGGCTTTTGATTTATCTTAGACCCTGTCAAACATTTTTACAATACTTCTAAACAGGTAGAAAGGGAGATTAATGGCATATTTACCTGTGAAGTATAGAAGTAGCCTTATATGGTATTGATATATCATGTTAAATATCCCTTCACACGTGAAATATCTTTGAATTACCTTCAACAACTTGTCAAATCCCTCCAACATATGGTTTCTGGAAACTTCCTTTGACAAGTTGTCCCCTTGGTATTCTAGTTTGAGGTATTCCTTTGAGAAAGTAACATTTAGGGTCATGGCCTTGAACCATCTCTCACCAATTTTAGGTATCTCAGTTTTTGCTGAGATGGAAAATTTAGACACCTCAAACTTCAATATCCCAACCTTAGTTTTGGTCCCATCGAACTTAAGTGCAAACTCCCTAGCCACGTCTGGGTGCCCTCTTTGGATTTTCTAACAAAAATTAATGCATCGTAATCTTTGGAAAACTTCTCGGATCAAGGGTTCAGAATCAAGAAGTTTCATATCGTTGTGAGCCTTCCCTTGCTACTGACTATCCATTAATGATGTTTGAAGAAAACCTTACCACAAGATTTAATGATTTTTAGAGGTGAAACATGGAAAACAAAGGATTAAGGTTTTAATAGAAAGATTTTACTAATAGGCTATTTTTGTGTAAAATGTTTGTACTTCTCCGCTCATTTAACCTCCAGGAATAACATAAGGTATTTTTCAATCAGGAAGAAAAGGGAAAATACTACTACAAATTATCATGAAGGGATATCAGAACAGATCTTTGCAAAACATGTTTTATCAATCTTGGACTTGTTCATAGCATTGCTACTCTTTTGCAAAACTCAGGTTGGATTCCACATGTGACTAATTTTACAGTGCGGACTAGATTGGAGTGTAATTAAATTGGTTGATTTTGCAGAAGACAAGTTTTGTAAAAGGTGATGGAACAAAGGGTTCACAACACTGGGTTTTCTTCCTAGAGTTTGCAACACCAAGGATGGGGTTTTGTAATACTCAGGAAAGATACGAAAAGAAGGCGAAATGGATTAGTGGGAAGGGTGTCGTAAACCCATGGATAGTTATGGATTAATGAGAAAGGTTTAGATCACATGAAAATGGGTTTTCAAAATTTTCAGTAGGTAAATGAGATAGTTCACAACGCCTGTCACCAGTTCACAGTGCCCAAAAGGAAGAGCAACTAACACGCCCTTTCTTGACCTTCGAATAAGGTGAAAATTCTCATGGAGTACTTGGTGGTTCTGAATTTGATGTTGGTGTATTTGAAGTTTCACAATGGTGTCTTCAAGTAGTCCAACCTCCAACTCATATTTTTCAGCTAGTTCACAGTGTCGAGTTCGTAGCGCCTGTTTGTAGCACCAGGTTCACAATGTCGAGCTCAAAAATGATTTGCACACTTGGAGAAAATAGTTAGAATCCTTTATGACATAATCCCTAGACATTGGTTTAAAATATTAGCTTTGAAAACAAGGAGATCTCCATTGACATGATCCGTAAATTCAATTATGGCAATGAATGCATGGTGTACCTTTAAATGCGCTACAACCTCTCCTAGTGAGTTGACAGCGTACAGATCAAAACATATTTGACATCTAAACGGGTAAAAGTGACAAAAGGAGGGGTCTACATAGAACATGGAGGAGGTGACATGTCAGGGTGATGATGGAGAATTTGAAATATGTGAATCATGAAGGATTTATTTGGCTTGTTATGATAGAAAGGCATAACCCAATGACTCTTAGACCAAATCCAAAACTAACCTTTAATTATTTACATCAAAAAATGAAAAAGGACTATAGAAAAGGGACATAAAACCTAAAACTTAATGAAAACCTATGACTCAAAATAAAAAATTGAAAAATATTTTTGACCCTTGCAATTCTATGTGATAACACACTCTTTGAACTGGCTTCACCTCCTTGAATCCTAAATTCTGGGAATTCACTTGCGCACTCCTTGCACCCTCTGTGTAGAGTTTCATTTCTCCTCCTAAAATTTCCCTTCTGGTGTGCCCTCCAGACAACCTTTTCATAGAACTCAAAGTAGATTTCTCACACACTCCTTGCACTTTCTCAATGAATTCCTTGCATATCCCTCAGAGTATTCAATAACTCTGGTAAATCTTCTTCAGAGTGTTCAACAAATTTGATAGGCATTTCCATGGCACTATTCCTTCTAAGCTTCAGAATAGTTATGGTGTGCTGACCTGGAACACTCTTTCTCTGAACTCACAATAGAGTTCAAGTGCACTCCTTTCATTGGCTTCACAAAGTTTCAATACTCTTCTGTGCATTCCTTGCACAAGCCTAAGAGCCCATAACTACCCAAAAATTCACACATAGAGAAGTCTATCTAAGCCTGCAAATGTAACCTATCTACATACATCTACAACATACATGAATAAATATAGAAAAAAATTCAGATAAGAACCATCCATCACACATAAAAACACAAACACCTCATATGCAGGAAAAATTGCTTTGTATTAATTATGAATGCTTCTGTAAAATGATTTACAAAGGTTGGACTGCAACAGAGTCTTCAACACTTCTCTCCTCTCTTGTGCTCTCTCTACTGTTCTCATAAAAAAATCTTCATTCTTACTAATGAATCTTTGATACAATGAGATTTTTACAAAAGAGGGGGTCCTCAAGCCTTTCCTCTAGCTACCTACTCGCATTGAATTGCATTCAATGGCCATCTAGTCTGAATCATATCTAGATCCACCTAATTGTTAGCCATTAAAGGAGACACTACCCATTACAATAGCTCGGCCTGTCAATCACATGAGCTAGACCTTCCCTGAGACTCCAAACATTAACTTGTATCTAATTACACTAAAATTTTAAATTTAGGTTCAAAATGAGAGGGTTGGTGCCTCTCTTCTCTTGGAATTTGTTCTTCCTTGTGCGATGATGCACTAGCTTGTTGGTGCTTGATGAGGTGGAGTGATGCTCCTAGATCACATTGAAATCCTCTATTTTATTGATCCATTTCCTCTGTCACCAAGACAAAGATCCAGACCAACATTTGGAAAATCCCAAGCATTTAATGGCCACATTTTTAGCTTAGTGGAGGATGTGTGGAGTTGTGGTGATGGGAATTTGAGGTGCCATTTGATAACCCAATGTGGTAATTGGTTAACAATATAGTAAATGTACAACATTAATTTGATAACCTGAGGCACCATTTGATAAACCCAGATGGTAATTTAATAATCCTATTAGGTAAATGTGAAATAGTAAACAAGTTTAGTAATTGTTATCACTAGAAAATCATCCACAACATTGCACACAAATGATTGAAGAAAAACATCAATTCCAACAACTATTATTCCACCCAAAACACCCAAATGAATTCAAAAGGAAAAAAAACTATACAATTGGGTAAAAAATTGAAGTGCACAAATTCACCAAAGGAAGTGCGTGCACAGTGCGCAGTATGCGTGGGCCAACACATGCCTCGGCGTGCAAAATGCGTGATTGTGTAGGAGAAAATCTGTGCACTTTTATGAATGGTGCATTTATGGATCTTGTCGACCCCTCAACCACTTCTGGTTCGACCCCCAACATGATTTGATAGTCATATCTGAGCGAAATCTAGCTTGGGGGTTGGTCAAGGGATAGAGGGTGCCCTAAAAGGCACCTTGTTCACACAATAAACCAATTTCATTTTCCATGTATGAATGCTATAAATAAGAGCCATGGGTGTACTAAGAAACCAAGATCTTCAAGTTATTTTTATGCTGCAAGAATTCTCCCTTGAGAATCTTCTTTTCTCTTTGGAACCTTCAAGCACCATTGCAATAGGCCATTCCACTCACCTCTTGAGGGAATAGGAATTATTTTGCTTCATTTTTCATTTATTCTATTGTAAGGAGTGAAGAGCTATCAATTAGGGAAATCAAGAGCCCTACCAAGGAGGAAGAGGGGACTCATAAGTCCCTAACTTTCTCTACGGTGTTTTGCCTACTAATCTATTGATCCATTGGTAGCATTATGTTGGTCATTGTTTGATTTTCATGGTTCTAAGTTTCTCAAGTTTCTAACATTTATTTCTTAGTTTTTTTAGTTTATTTTTTTGTTTTCATATGTGTTTGGTTTATTTAACCCACTCAAAAACTTTTGTCTTATCTAACAGGCTTATCTAGACATGCAAGTGTTGTTTTTTTTCTCACCAAAGTGACAAAACCAACACAACAGATTGTCTAGAAGGATTATCTAGACATGCAATTGTTGTTGTTTTTCTCATCCGTAGATCCTCACCACCATAGGAGAAATGCACTCCATCAAGAGGTCATCAATTGCCTCAATAAAGATGACCAAAACTGACATAGGTTCAGCCCAGTGTAGTGGCGAGCTGCCAAGTCACCTACTTGATCCTCCCCTGACAATTGGGGATCGATAGGAAGGGCCATCCCACGGAATGGAAGCCCCATCAATAAATACATATCCTCGATGAATGGGAATGTCAGCTGCTCACCTCTAACAATGAATCACTATATATCAATTCTCCACATCCCGATTAGATACTGAATCAGGAACTCCTATGACCGTATCAGAGGGAAGTCAAAGAACTTGAGCAACCCGCAGGCTACCAAGTATCTCTGAACACCCGACTGCACTCTCACCACCTCCTGTAAATGGTCCCAAACGCGCTCTCTCCAATTCACCTTCATCGTGATATCAAAGTCTGTTGATCGCCTGCATCCACACATAAACACTTGATCAGCCTCATCATCCAGAAAAAAACATCAAAATATCAAAAATTACAACCCTTTAGCCTTGCCCCTAGTGCACAACTTTCACCTAGATAGGTGCGCACATATGCACACCTGTTATTTTCGTAGCTATGCACTAATGCACAACTATATAAGAAACGGTCGTGCATAAGTGCACAATTGTCAGCCAGATAGACATGCATCTCATGCGGGCTTGTCTCCCCAACCCCCATGCCCACATGCGCGACTGTGTCAAAAAAAACCAAACATTATGTGCTGGAAAATAAGTTATACCCATGCACATATGCACTAGTATTCCTCCTTTTTCCATGCATTGGTGGTCCCCTAACCAAAAAAACCCCTATATGGCCCTTCGTACATCCCCTACCTACATACTAGAAAATTCACATAATGTAGGATGATAGGACCATTAACTTGTCTCTCGCCACTCCCAGATCGACAACCTCATGATCTCTCAATATCGACATCTCATCACATATATCTCATCAGTTCATCAACAGTGACAGGTACAAATGAGATGGCACTGTGGGACCCCCAACCATATACATCCTTTTTTCCTAACTTCCACACTTTGTTACAAGAGCCCTGAGCCTTTGTTTTCTGATCCGTTCTCAATCACAGGATCCTGGTCCCACCATATAGACATTCACATTCCCTGAGCCATCATCTAAACTTGGCCCCGGAGGAGAATTTTTCTCACGTCACATTCAAGTATGCATGCTCATGTTCAATTTTATCAAATAGTTGTTCTATGTTCTTTATCATCAGATATTGTTCACGTTGGGTATTTTGTTTTCATGTGTGCAGGTACTTGTTCTGCAAGCTTACAACCCCTTCAGGTATATGTTTGACACTGACATGTAATTATTCCCTCTGTAAATCAATTTCATATCCCAGTCACACCCTCTGACATTTACCTTTAGGGTCCTTACATCTGGCTCTACAATATCTTTACCTCTTCCACATTCGGGTACTGTCAACCAATAGCACTCTCCCCCACATGAGTTGTCCCATTCACAGTTCCCCTTGGAAACTTGACACTCATGCTGATTTCACCCCCTAGGGATGGGAGTCCCGATAGTATTATGCACTTTCGAGAATGAACCCCATACTTCTTCTCATCATATTTCTAACCTTCCCAATGGACTTCCAAGTCATATCATCTCGGTTCTATTGACTGCACCTCCGCATTTTCATTATCCCTCCATCTCATCCGCCATCAATTTTCCCATATGCAGATTGTCCTCCATCCATTTACCTAATACAACAACCCACCCATGGGGCCCCTAACCTCCATTGATTTTTTTTCAAAAACTTGCGCTCTAATAGGCCAAGACATATTTCACTAGGGAACCCGTTTTTGTATTTGTATACTTAACCCAAAATATTCTTTATTTCTTTGGTAATTGTAAAAGGCCTTTGTTTCCAAGATATACTTATCTTTTTCGTTGTCACCCTTGATGGCCTTCTTTTTCCTGGAAAATCAACCCATGTCGCACTTGGTTGGGGCTTCCACTCTCTTTTCATACTGACATCGTTCATGAACCCTGAGTATCCCAAGTCCATATACCAATGATATCTAAGTTTTTCCACTTTGTTAGCCTCTAGAATAGTTTAACCCCATATCTAGTCATCCCCTTGACGCTAGATCCAGTTTTATGGTTGTTTCTAGTGATCCTTTAAAAATATCCAACCAAGGGCACTTTTGAGTCTCACAGCATCTTGACTTCGTTCATGTTACCCGTCAATACCTGATATCATCTCAGTGGATTTCACGAAGCCCTTTTCTTCTTGGATTCGTGTCTCCCTTCCTGTCGACATCAACATAGTTTCTAGGAGGGAGACAATATATTGACTCTCATTACCTTTTCAATGAGGAGTCTTAGATGGCACAGAGAGAATAATCATTTCTCTTTGATTCTGTTGACCCTCATAAAATTCAACTTCAACAAACTCTCATGTTACAGTGGGTCTTACTATGAGAATATTGTAGTTGTTTCATACCAGCCGAATACTTATGAATTCGTTAGGCCATCAATGCCTATGAGTCATCAACAATTCTTGCAGTCATCCTTTCCTCACTTTAAAGTCCATTCACCATTCAGAACTATCATTTGTCATTATCAACTGCCCCCGAGGGCGCTGCATTTATCTACATCAACATACATATTCAGTTACATTCTCACATTTTGGTTTCATGACATGATCATGGGGCATGTCCACCTCATTTGTACATAGATTTTACTTTTATCCCTCGAGAAAGGTTTGGATCCCACAATTTTCCCTCTCCCCCCGAAATATCTCTCTTGTAGTTCCTCTCTTCATTCTTCCTTATAATGGTACTCTCAGAAAAATAAACATTGATGTATTTCGGTTATACATATGCTCCTAACCTCACACATCATGGGGCATCTGTTATCACTGAAAAATATTCCACAAAATTGCATGCAAATGGTTGAAGAAACACATCAATGCCAACAAAAATTAGTCCACCCACAACACCCAAATGCATTCGAAAGGAAAAAAACTATACAATTGGGTCAAAAATTGAAGTGTGCAAATTCACCAAAGGAAGCACACGGACAATGCATAGTATCCACGGGCCAACACAACCCTCAGAGTGTACAATGCACAAAATTCACAACTGTGTATGAGAAAATCCACACACTTCTATGAATGACACATTTATGGATCTTGTCAGCCCCTCAACCACTTTTGGTTTGACCCCCAACACGATTTGACACTCATATTTGAGCGAAATCTATCTTGGGGGCTGGTCAAGGGATAGAGGGTGCCCTAAAATGCCCCTTGTTCACACTATGAACCAATTACATTTTTCCTTGTATGAATGCTATAAATAAGAACCATGGGTGTGCTAAGAAACCAAGATATTCAAGCTATTGTTATGCTACAAGAATTATCCCTTGAGAATCCTCTTTTCTCTTTGGAGCCTTCAAGCACCATTGCAATAGGCCATCCCACTCACCTCTTGAGGGAATAGGATTTGTTTATCTTAATTTTTCATTTCTTCCATTGTAAGGAGTGAAGAGCTCTCAATTAGGGAAGTCAATAGCCCACCCAAGGAGGAAGAGGGGACTCATAAGTCCTTGAATTTTTCTATGGTGTTTTTTCTACTAATCTATTGATCCATTGGTAGCATTATGTTGGTCATTGTTTGATTTTCATGGTTCTAAGTTTCTTAAGTTTTATAACATTTATTTCTTAGTTGTTTTAGTTTATTTTTTTGTTTTCATATGTGTTTGGTTTATTTAACCCACTCACAAACTTTTGTCTTGTCTAGCAGGATTATCTAGACATGCAAGTGTTGTTGTTTTGCTCACCCAAGTGACAAAACCAACACAACAATAATGATAAATGTATGCATTCATAAATGCAAGGAAGTTAATGTTAAAATATCATTCATTGATTTAGAGGATATGATGAGAATATGTGAGTATATTTAATTCCTATCCATAATATTAAGGTTTCTAATTAAAAGATTGATTATTCCACCATTTTTAGTAGGGGGGTGCCTATTGACTTAATTAAAGAAAACAAAGGTATATTGTTGGTTGTGGAGCCTAATTATCTTCCTGATTCAGAGGTCTTTTACTTTCAACCATGTTTATACCCCATGAAATATTTACACCCCAAAAGTATGTACACTCTTCCACGCAGGGGAGTGCAGAAGGGGGGTACCCCCTCTGTGGGGTCTGGGGGGGCTCTCCCCCAGGCCAGGGGGTTTGGGGGCAGGTGGGGGTTCGCGAGCGAAGCCCCCGAAGGAAAAATTGCCTTGTAAATTTATATTGTAATTTCATTGTAAATCTAGACCGCTCATTATAAGGTCGCAGATCTAACAATAGAAATTATATTAGGGTTTTTTGCCCTAAAAGACAACCCTCTTTTATGAGGAAAATGTATTGTGGCTATGGTTGATGGTGAATATTGTATTCTGAGATAGGAGACTGTGAGAGAAATAAAAGGAAGTTACAACAGGTTTTGCTGTAGGTTGTATCCCTTCATTTGTTGGATAATAATAAATGAAGGACCTGACAATTTCTCTGGTGGACGTAGCCCACACTGGGTGAACTACGTAAATCTGTGTCTCTATTGTATTGTGTATCTTTTGAGTTTTGTTTCTGCATTTTTTTTATTTTATTGCTCCGCGGTCCTGTTTTTCTAATAAATGATATCAGAGTGAAAGGTAACTCATAGGAAAAGAGGGATCCTGGTTCGAGTGGGAGCAATGTCGGAAGATGGAAAGTTTAGGGTCGAGAAATTTAACGGCCATAACTGCCAATTATAGAAGATGCAGATGGAAGACTATTTATATCAGAAGGATCTATTCCTACCATTGGGTGGAATAACAAAGAATATGGCGTCTTTGAAGGATGAAGAATGGGAGATTCTTGACAGGAAGGTTCTAGGAAAGATACGGCTGAGCCTGGCAGTGTCGATGGCTTTCAATATTTCCAAAGAAAAGACAACAAAGGGTTTGATGGACGCATTGGCCAAGTTGTATGAAAAACCCTCAACATCCAATAAGGTATTTATAATGAAGAGATTATTTAATATGAAGATGTCGGAAGGTGGGTCTGTTGCAGATCATTTAAATGATTTTAATACAGTTACTAATAAACTAAGTTCTATAAAAGTGGAATTTGATGATGAGGTCAGGGCTCTTCTAATCTTGTGCTCATTGCCAGAAAGCTGGAACGACTTGGTCATGGCTGTAAGTAACTTTGTCTCTGGTTCAAATACTTTAAAATTTGATGATGTTGTTGGTGTTATCCTTAGTGAGGAAATGCGATGGAAAAGCACAGGTGAGACATCAGGAAATGCGTTGAACATGGAGAACTGGGGAAGACAAAAGGATAGAGGAAAGGGTTTCAGGAACCGTGGGAATTCTAGGAAGGGAAGATCCAAATCCAGACTTGGAAAGATAGAGTCTTGGAATTGTGGGAAGAAAGGACATCTGAAGAAAGACTACAGAGCTCCAAAGAAACAAAGAGATGGACAGTAGGAGAGAAATCAGGAAGCAAATGTAACAGGTGATGTGTTACAA
>JZKD02S0329627.1:57227-75054 GCA_000966675.3 Picea glauca | reverse complement strand
CCCAATGGAGTTTCCTTTTATGCTTTTTCAGACTCTCTAAATATGAAAAACCACCGAGCTTCCCTTCTCTGGGCTCGTTAAACTTACATCGAAGGACGTTACCATTGTGTGTTCTCTCAACCGCATTTGCATCCTTTACCCATCAGTCTAGTAATAGTTTTCCTTTGCGTATTAACACCTTTGGACACTAGAGGATTTTTCCCGAGTATCATTTCCTTAGAACATCAGTCTTGTCCTTGTGCCTTGAGCTTGTATGTTTTCTGTACTCGTTCCTCCATTGTAATGTAATACTCCTTTATTCTTTTTCAAAATCATTAAAAAGAACAAAAAAAATCAAATATACCCCAAAAAGAGGATGGGAAAAGTATTTTCTTTATTGGCAGCATCATGAGTCGCCCTTGGATAAAGCACATCTGTCCGTTTGATTCATCAGACTAGGGGATGTAGTACGACCTTAGAAAGCTTTGCTCGCTATATAGAGTTGTGTCCTCCACCATTTGGTTACTCTTCCAAACATATGGAGAGTTTGTGTTGCCTCCTGCTTTGTAGACTTATGATTAAACATATATGCTGCCCGAGTCTTATCACTTGTCGTGCTATTGTCCAAGGGAAGATTGTCACTAAGACTGAGTCGGTCCCTCTGCAATATGTCTCTTGTCCGCATACCTGACCATCCTGAACGTCCAATCAAGTCTTTGTTTGAAATCACTGAAGCCTTCAGTCCGATCATCAAGATTATCAAGTCTGTAACCGACGAGCCGTCGAAGACCTCTGGGTAGCGCAGTCGTACACTCATATTACACTCCTACCCGAGTTTTAGAAGATTTTGAAGTTGTTGCTCGAGATCTGAAGTACAACCATCAGGCCAAATCAGCTTCTGAGAGATGGATACTTTATATGTATATCTTTCTGATTTCGAGATGTAGCTCCACTATGTATTATTCGCGGCTACTCTTTATAGTTATTTGACATGGATCTACATTGTATTTGATTGGTATCCATTGGTTCTATTTTATCCCGAGCATGGGTATGCCTGCCTCGGTGAGAAATTTGATATTTTTTGCAGACGACACCTCCTGATTCCTGATTCCTGGGCTCACTCATTCAACATATCAGTACAGATTGGTAAAGAATTGGTAATGTATTTCGGCCATCAGATGCTCTTCTGACCTCACACATTAGGGGGCATCTGTTATAACCCGAAATTTCACCACACATGCTTACCTGGCATCAGGCCAACTCATATCCCTTCCTTGCCAAAGCCATGCTGAATAAACTCTTGAAAATCCTCTTAAATCAAGTGACACACGCCCTAACTCACTATTGCACGCGTTGGAACGCTGGCAGGCCTACTACTGCACGCGTTGGAACACTGGAAAACCTACTACTGCACGCGTTGGAACACTGGCTGGCCTACTACAGCCTGCGTTTACCTAACAAAGCACAAAAACAGGAAAGTTGTTGATGGGACAAAAAGCTATGGGTCAGTTAACTGAAACTCCCTGCCATGCATGGCCAAGAGTTCGTCCAAAACCCTAGCTCCTTCTAGCCTATAAAAGAAGGGGTAGGGGTACTATTTGGAGGAGGAAAAAAGATAGCAAAGAAACTCTGCCCAATTTCCGAATCCATTTTTCCCAACCCTTTAGCCTTTCCTCAAGCTTAAGGAGAATTCAAGCAAAGCAGTTGGAGGACAAAGAAGAGGAGGAGCCCAAAATCAGGATCAAGGAACGGTGGCCGATCTCTATCATTATTTTAAGTTGATTCATCTTGAGATTAATAAAAGAATACTTTTCCCGTCCCAATGCACGAGTTATATATATTTTATTTGATTTATGCTTAATCTCTAAACCTCAAGTAGAAAAATAGCATGCATGCGTAGCATTTTGTCTTGATTGTAGGATTGTCTTTGGAAGGAGTAGCACAAGCAAACGGACAAAGTGCAACGGAGGATCTACACCAAACATCAGTAAAAAGGTTAGTAGGTATTTTCCATGCTCGTGTGTGAAAAAGGGGTTTTAGTATTGGGGTGATAGGTTAAAAGTGATTTCTTTAAGGTCATGATCTGCATACAAGTTCAGCCCTAGCTTGTTAGTCCGTAGGGTATTATTTCCCAACAACACTACCTACCCTATTCAATTGCATTGAATGGGTTGTCTAGTCCGCTATCGGATCTAGATCTCAGCCATTACACATATTAATGGCCGCTCTTATCTACAACCTGCACAAAGGCATGGCTTCCCAGCTCAACATCCTAAACATTTAATTACATTAAATTCAAATTTCAAATGAGGACTGCGCCTCTCTTCAGCTTGAATGCACGCGCTTGACATGGCTGGCTGGCTGGATGGATGACGTGGAGATATTATCTTGCATCAAACTCCTCAGATACAAAATCATGAGCTCCTGCTCATGTGCTTCCCCTCTAAGCTATTGGAATCCTCCTGGATCCCAAATAAGTCTTTGGAGCTTTCCATCTGCTCCACCTTCCTACTGCTACTGCTTTGCTGCTGTCACTGCTCTCCTTCTACTCAGTCTCTCCTCGCTGGAAAGTTTTGCTGGTTGGATCATCAGCTCCATGATCTCTTTGATCACTGCATCCAGCTGCTCCCATGGTTGGCTCTGCTTTTGCAGTCTCCTCAGCTGCAAAATTTTTTGGCACATGAGAAAATCATTATGATCTCCCATGCCTCCTTCATCAGTCTCCAACTTCACCTGTATGATGTGCACGCCCTACACTTTCACCCTTTCCTCCAGGGCTTCAATCTGTTCCCACAGATCATCAAAGCAAATGTTGTCTGCCCCTTTTTTTTCTTTTGCTGCAAACTCCCAAGTTACAGTCTCTTCAGCTTCTTAGCTGAAAATGTTGAGCCATTCCTCAGAATGATCGTCATCCTCTTCTGCTTCTTTTGCTGTCAGCTCCAATGCTATAGCTCTTTTAGCTTCCTGGCTGAAAGCGTTGAGACATTCCTTCGAATGATCAATTTCTTCTTTGTCTGCTTGGGCAGCTTCCAAAGTCTGCTCCAATTCCTCCTTGACAGTCTCAGCTGACTGTTTTGTTGTTGTTGCTGCATCATATGCAACACAGACTTCCACCTCCTCCTGGGAAAATGGTAGGAATACTCCAATTCCCCCAATCATCAGAATATATCTCAGCTCCTCCTTCTCTGTCAGCTGCACATGTTGATCCAAATCTATTTTTGAATTTATGAGACCCTCAGACAGTCTCATCTGCTTGGTCAGCTCCTCCGGCTGATTCCAACTCATCTGCTCATCCCTGCCCACCTGGAAATATGGGATGCTTCCGCTTCTCTCCTGGCAGACCATGAGATCAATCAATCCCATCTTCATCAGCAACCCTTGCTGAATTGAACTCACCTCAGAGTCCATAAGACCTTCAGATAGTCTCGAATGCTCATCTCTGCCCACTTGGCAATCCAAGATGCTTCCACTGCCCTCTTGGCAGTCTTCGAGATGCTGCAACGATCTCCTTTCACTGCCCAGCTGGCAATGTAAAATTCCCTCGCTGTCCTCCTGACAGTCCATGATATCCCGCAGTGATCTCAGTCTGTTGCCCTACTGGCAAATGGGAATTTCAACTTCTCTTCCCTCCTGAAAAATGGGAATTTCAACTTCTCTTCCCTCCTGGAAGTTCTTGAGATCATCTGACGATCCCAATCCATTCTCTTCACCGAGAATTTCTCCAATTTCTGGTTCACATATCTGAACCAATTCCTCCTCTATGGCTTTGAGGTTTTCAACATACCTCAACCATTCCTTTAACAACCTACGTTGTCTTATGACCGTCAGCTCTCTGACTGACCACTTCATCTTTGGCTTCTTCATGGACCACTCATACACCCATCTCGGCTTCCTATCCTGCTGCATCTTTAACTCGAGCCTTTCTTTCTCTACTCTTATATCAGCAAGCTCTTCATCCATTTCTGCAAGATTTTTTTCTTTGCTCTTCCTCCTACGGCCTTCGGTAGCCATCTTGTTGTGTCTATCTGACTCCCTGATAGATCTGCTGCTGTCAATCTACATCTTGAGTGTATCCAGCTTCATCTTACAGTCCTACTGACTGTCTATGGACTGATGCCTACCTGCAAACAAGTCCTTACAGAGTCCTCCAACGCTTTTTCTTCCTCCACCTGCCTTCTCCCCTCTGCTTGAAGTATACAAACATAGTTCTCACTCTGATACCACTCTGACGCAGTATAGTCACGCGACTGCACCCCCCGTTGCGCTCTCCCTCTCTCAGGATCGATCACAATCCCCTTCTGAGCTGAAGCGACTCTTTAGATTCCCAAGTGGAATCCCTGCTAAAACATGATCCCTAGGTCCTTCCTTCAACTGTTATGGCCTTCTGGATGACCATGAACAAATGCCCCACGGGAATCCGAATATCGGGCTTCGGGGTTCACGATTTTCCGCTGTCAAGGGTTCCTACACTCTCGATTCCCCGATCGCCGATGAGATCTCTGCCCGACCTTAGCCCCTCTTGGCTATGCCCTGGTCCACATGACCTCTCTCCATAATACCCCAGCCTTATACCTTTCCTTGTGTCAGGGATTCGGGCTTTCTAATGCCAAAATGCATATGCCCTTTGGATCCACGATCCTCCGATCATGCTCACGGCCTTTGACCTGTCAATGGCCCTTTACCCCATCGGGGTTTCGGACTTCATGAAACCAAAGTGCACGAACATTTCACTCACGGGATCCATGATATCCCAATACTCGATGTGGGATACCACCTGTCCTCCTCGCTAACTCCTCTATGTCCCCACACTAGTCTTTGCCTGTCGGAGTATCGCATTTCGCGATATCGCGACTACAATTGCAAATGTTCACGGGACTCGTGAAACTCCAAATCCAAATTTACCGATGAATCCCTCCTGTCGAGCTTTCCCCGGTGGTGCTTGATCGCTGCCACATGTCCTTCTCAAATGGACGGCTCAGATTAACTCTCACGGTTTCGAGACCTCTGATGTCTCAGTTCTCACGACATCAAGAATCCCGATTTCCCAAGTTCCGATATCCCGATGGCTCCACCTCTTGTCGAGATTTCTCCTCCTGTTCACGAGGACTTAACTCCCTCACAACTTCTACAAATCCGAGGATTGTTGGCGATCCTACAACAGATCTAATGGCTCAGACCTGTTCTACCTCACTACGCTCCTCCAACTGCTAAACTCTAATCATCTCCTCCCGATCCAACGACTGACGAGATTTCTGCTCCAGATCTGATGGGTCAGATCATTTCTCCTGTGTGCTTCCCTTGAGCTCCTCCTGGATGTAGATCAACGGTCCAGATCACTTCTCCTACCGATCTGACGACGACTGTGCTCTCACCTGAGCTTCCTGCGTGCTTTCTTCCTAGACTTTAGAGAAAACTTTAACTCCTCAAAGGACTCGACCTTTGCTTCTTTTTTTTCCTCTGTGAATTCCTCGACTCTGAGCTTCGTTGTGCTTATAAAACCATTGTTCCTCCTGAGCTTCTACAAATGCTCAGACCCCTAAGGGATTTTATCTTCCTTCCTTCTCCTGCAGATGGAGAATATAATGCTTTCCTGACTTCCTGCTCAAGCAACCTCTTGTTGAGTCTTTCTGGGTGTTCAGCAACCCAGTGAAGATCCCTCGGTGGATTCTTCCTTTAGCTCAAAGAACTCAAAGAGTTCTTTCCTCTCCTGTGCCTGTCTGCACAATGGCTCAAATGCCCACTTGGCATAGTTTCCCTTTCACAGAACGTTCAACAGTTTGATGTTCTTCTCCTGTGCACCTATGCACTCGCTCGATGCCCACCTGGCAGAGCTTTACAGAATCCTTAGTGATTCTAATTCTTCTTCAGTCTGAACTCACAACCGAGTTCTCCTTTCGTGCACTCCCTACAATTGGTCAACGCCCACCTGGCAGAGCTTCACAGAACTCCTCAGTGATTCTGTTTTCCTCAAACTCTCAGCAGAGTTATTCCTCAATTGCACCTTGTGCCTATGCTTAATGCCCACTTGGCAGAGTCCCACAGAACTCAAAGTAAAGTTTTGTCTGCAACCGTGTCTCTCATACACAACCTTGCCTCCAAGGTGTTCAACAACCTTGAGGTCTTCTTCCCCTGAGTTGATGATTCCAGTTCCTGTGCCACAACACGCCTCTGTCTGACCCCGTAGAGTTCAGAAGTGCATCAGTACACTGGTATTCAGAGTCCGCAGCACTCTATCATGCCCTCCTGGCATGAAACCTCAAAGACCCTCAACTAAAATCACACAACCTGCAAATGTACAACCACAACATACATTCACAACATATAAAAGAACACATACAAACATCCACATAACACAGAATGACATGCAGGAAAAACTGCTTTTGATTATATTAAAATGGCAAATACCTATATTTACAAAGGTTTTCTCGAGCTCTCTTTGGCTCTTTTCTCTCACAACCTAACTCACTACTAAAATGGGATCTGAAAATATCTTTTACCTGAGGGGGCTCTTCGAGCTCTTCCCTCCAACCTACCTACCCTATTCAATTGCATTAAATTGGGTGTCTAGTCCGCTATCAGATCTAGATCTCACCCATTACACATATTAATGGCTGCTCTTATCTACAGGCTGCACAAAGGCATGGCTTCCCAGCTCAACAGCCTAAACATTTAATTACATTAAATTCAAATTTCAAATGAGGATTGCGCCTCTCTTCAGCTTGAATGCACACGCTCGATGTGGCTGGCTGGCTGACGTGGAGAGATGCTCCTGCATCAAACTCCTCAGCTGCAAAATCATGAGCTCCTACTGGATCCCAAATAAGTCTTTGGAGCTTTCCATCTGCTGCTACTGTTGCTTCTTTGCTGTTGTCGCTGCTCTCCTTCTGCTCAGTCTCTCCTCGCTGGAAATTTTTTCTGATCGGATCATCAGCTCCATGATCTCTTCGATCACTGCATCCAGCTGCTCCCATGGCTGGCTCTGCTTTTGCTGTCTCCTCAGCTGCAAATTTTTTTGGCACATGAGCAGATCATTATGATCTCCCATGCCTCCTTCATCAGTCTCCAACTTCACCTGTTATATGTGCACGCCCTGCACTTTCACCCTTTCCTCCAGGGCTTCAATCTGTTCCCACAGATCAGCAAAGCAAATGTTGTCTGCCCCTTTTTCTTCTTTTGCTGCAAACTCCCAAGTTGCAGTCTCTTCAGCTTCTTGGCTGAAAATGCTGAGCCATTCCTTAGAATGCTCGTCATCCTCTTCTGCTTCTTTTGTTGTTAGCTCCAATGCTACAACTCTTTCAGCTTCCTGGCTGAAAGCGTTGAGACATTCCTCCGAATGCTCATTTTCTTCTTCGTCTGCTTGAGAAGCTTCCAAAGTCTACTCCAATTCCTCCTTGACAGTCTCAGCTGACTGTTCTGCTGTTCTTGCTGCATCATCTGCAACACAGACTTCCGCCTCCTCCTCGGAAAATGGTAGGAATACTCCAATTCCCCCAATCATCAGAATATCTCTCAGCTCCTCCTCCTCTGTCAGCTGCACATGCTGATCCAACTCTATTTCTCAATTTATGAGACCCTCAGACAGTCTCATCTGCTCGGTCATCTCCTCCGGCTGATTCCAACTCATCTGCTCATCCCTGCCCACCTGGCAATATGGGATGCTTCCGCTACATTCCTGGCAAACCATGAGATCAACTGATCCCATATTCATCAACAACGCTTGCTGAATTGAACTCACCTCTGAGTCCATGAGACCTTCAGATAGTCTTGAATGCTCATCTCTGCCCACCTGGCAATCCGGGATGCTTCCGCTACCCTCCTGGTAGTCTTCGAGATGCCGCAACGATCTCCTTTCACTGCCTAGCTGGCAGTGAAAAATTCCCTCGCTGTCTTCCTAATAGTACATGAGATCCTGCAGTGATCTCAGTCTGTTGCCCTCCTGGAAAACGGGAATTTCTACTTCTCTACCCTCCTGGCAGTTCTTGAGATCATGAGACGATCCCAATCCATTCTCTTCACTGAGAATTTCTCCAATTTCTGGTTCATATATCTGAACCAATGCCTCCTCTGTGGATTTGAGGTTTTCAACATACCTCAACCATTCCTTTAACAGCCTGCGCTGTGTTATGACCATCAGCTCCTTGACTGGCCACTTCATCTTTGGCTTCTTCATGGAGCACTCATACACCCATCTAGGCTTCTTATCCTGCCGCATCTTTAACTCGAGCCTTTCTATCTCTTCTCTTATATCAACAAGCTCTTCATCCATTTCTGCAAGATTTTCTACTTTTCTCTTCCTCCTACGGCCTTCAGTAGCTTTCTTGTTGTGTCTATCTTCCTCCTTGACAGATCTGTTGTTGTCAATTTGCATCTTGAGTGTATCCAGCTTCATCTTACAGTCCTGCTGACTATCTATGGACTGCTGCCTACCTGCAAACAATTCCTCACAGAGTCCTCCAACGCTCTGTCTTCCTCCACCCGCCTTCTCCCCTCTGCTTGAAGTATACAAATAGAGTTCTCACTCTGATACCACTCTGACGCAGTAGAGTCGTGCAACCACACCCCTCATCGCGCTCTCCCTCTCTCAGGATCGATCACAATCCCCTTTTGAGCCGA
Source organism: Picea glauca (assembly GCA_000966675.3). Classification (NCBI taxonomy): domain Eukaryota; kingdom Viridiplantae; phylum Streptophyta; class Pinopsida; order Pinales; family Pinaceae; genus Picea; species Picea glauca. Next base: position 66,462 of record JZKD02S0329627.1, on the reverse strand, counting down.
AGCGGCTCTTTAGATTCCCAAGTGGAATCCCTGCTAAAACCTGATCCAAAGGTCCTTCCTTCTACTGTTATGGCCTTCTGGATGACCATGAAAAAATTCCCCACAAGAATCTGAATATTGGGCTTCGGGGTTCGCAACTTTCCGCTGTCAAGAGTTCCTGCACTCTCGATTCCACGATCGCCGATGAGATCTCTGCCCGACCTTAGCCCCTCTTGGCTATGCCCTGGTCCACATGACCGCTCTCCATAAGACCCCAGCCTTATACCTTTCCTTGTGTCAGGGTTTTAGGATTTCTAATGCGAAAATGCATATGCCCTTTGGATCCGCGATCCTCCGATCATGCTCACGGCCTTTGACCTGTCAATGGCCATTTACCCCATCGGGGTTTCGGAATTCATGAAACCAAAGTGCACGAACATTTCACTCACGAGATCCATGATATCCTGATACCCGATGTGGGATGCCACCTGTCCTCCTCGCCGACTCCTCTATGGCCCCACACTGGTCTCTGCCGATCGGAGTATCGCGTTTCACGATATCGCGACTCCAATTGCAAATGTTCACGGGACTCGTGAAACTCCGAATCCTAATTTACCGATGAAGCCCTCCTGTCGAGCTTTCCCCGGTGGTGCTCGATCACTTCCACACATCCTTCTCAAATGGACAGATCAGATTAACTCTTGAGGTTTTGAGACCTCTGATGTCTCAGTTCTCACGACCTCGAGAATCCTGATTTCCCAAGTGTCGATATCCTGATGGCTCCACCTCTTGTCGGGATTTCTCCTCTTGTTCACGAGGACTTAACTCCCTCACAACTTCTGCAGATCCGATGCCTATTGGCGATACTGCACCAGATCTAATAGCTCAAATATCTTCTCTCTCACTACGCTCCTCCAGCTTCTAAACTCTGATCATCTCCTCTCGATCCAATGGTTGACGGGATTTCTGCTCCAGATCTGATGGCTCAGATCATTTCTTCTATGTGCTTCTCTTGAGCTCCTCCTGGATGTAGATCAACGGTCCAGATCTCTTCTCCTACCAATCTGACGGCGACTATGCTCTCACCTGAGCTTCCTGCGAGCTTTCTTGCCACACTTGGGAGAAAAATTTAACTCCTCAAAGGCCTCGACCTTTGCTTCTTCTTTTTCCTCTGTGAATTCCTCGACTCTGAGATTCGCTGCGCTTATAAAACCACTGTTCCTCCTGAGCTTCTACAAACGCTCATACCCCTAAGGGATTTTATCTTCATTCCTTCTCCTTCAGATGGAGAATATAATGCCTTCCTGACTTCCTGCTCAAGAAACCTCTTGGTGAGTCTTTCTGGGTGTTCAACAACCCAGTGAAGATCCCTCGGTGGATTCTTCCTTCAGCTCATAGAACTCAAAGAGTTCTTTCCTCTCCTGTGCCTGTCTGCACAATGGCTCAAATGCCCACTTGGCAGAGTTTCCCTTTCACAGAACGTTCATCAGTTCTATCTTCTTCTCCTGTGCACCTATGCACTCGCTCGATGCCCACCTGGCAGAGCTTTACAGAATCCTTAGTGATTCTAATTCTTCTTCCGTCTAAACTCACAACCGAGTTCTCCTTTTGTGCACTCCCTGCACTTTCTCAACGCCCACCTGGCAGATCTTCACAGAACTCCTCAGAGATTCTATTTTCTTCAAACTCTCAGCAGAGTTCTTCCTCAATTACACCTTGTGCCTATGCTCAATGGCCACTTGGTAGAGTCCCACAGAACTCAAAGTAAAGTTTTGTCTGCAACCATGTCTCTCATACACAGCCTTGCCTCGAAGGTGTTCAACAACCTTGAGGTATTCTTCCCCTGAGTTGATGATTCCAGTTCCTGTGCCGCAACACGCCTCTGTCTGACCCCGTAGAGTTCAGAAGTGCATCAGTGCACCGGTATTCAGAGTCCGCAACACTCTTTCACGCCCTCCTGGCATGAAACCTCAAAGACCCTCAACTGAAATCACACAACCTGCAAATGTACAACCACAACATACATTCACAACATATAAAAGAACACACACATACGTCCACATAACACATAATGACATGTGGGAAAAACTGCTTCTGATTATATTAAAATGGCAAATGCTTGTATTTACAAAGGTGTTCTCGAGCTCTCTCTAGCTCGTTTCTCTCACAACCTAACTCACTTCTAAAATGAGATCTGAAAATCTCTTTTACCTAAGGGGGCTCTTCGAGCTCTTCCCTCCAACCTACCTACCCTATTCAATTGCATTGAATGGACTGTCTAGTCCACTATTAGATCTAGATCTCAGCCATTACACATATTAATGGCCACTCTTATCTACAGCCTGCACAAAGGCACGACTTCCCAGATCAACAGCCTAAACATTTAATTACATTAAATTCAAATTTCAAATGAGGACTGCGCCTCTCTTCAGCTTGAATGTACGTGCTCAATGTGGTTGGCTGGCTAATGTGGAGAGATGCTCCTACATCAAACTCCTCAGCTGCAAAATCATGAGCTCTTGCTCAAGTGATTCCCCTCTAAGCTGTTAGAATCCTCCTGGATCCCAAATAAGTCTTTGGAGCTTTCCATCTGCTCCATCTTCCTGCTGCTGCTACTGCTACTGCTTTGCTGCTGTCGCTACTCTCCTTCTGCTTAGTCTCTCCTCGCTGGAAATTTTTGTTGATCGGATCATCAGCTCCATGATCTCTTCGATCACTGCATCTAACTGCTCCCATGGCTGGCTCTGCTTTTGCAGTCTCCTCAGCTGCAAATTTTTTTGGCACATGAGAAGATCATTATGATCTCCCATGCCTCCTTCACCAGTCTCCAACTTCACCTGTTGGATGTGCACGCCCTGCACTTTCACCCTTTCCTCCAGGGATTCAATCTATTCCCACAGATCAACAAAGAAAATACTATCTTCCCCTTTTTCTTCTTTTGCTGCAAACTCTCAAGTTGTAGTCTCTTCAGCTTCTTGGCTGAAAATGCTAAGCCATTCCTCATAATGCTCGTCATCCTCTTCTACTTCTTTTGTTGTCAGCTCCAATGCTACAACTCTTTCAGCTTCTTGGCTGAAAGTGTTGAGACATTCCTTCGAATTCTCATTTTCTTCTTCGTCTGCTTGGGCAGCTTCCACAGTATGCTCCAATTCCTCCTTGACAGTCTCAGCTGATTGTTCTGCTATTGTTCTTGCATCATATACAACATAGACTTCTGCCTCCTCCTAGGAAAATGTTAGGAATACTCCAATTCCCCCAATCATCAGAATATCTCTCAGCTCCTCCTCTTTCAGTTGCACATGCTGATCCAACTCTATTTCTGAATTTATGAGACCCTCAGACAGTCTCATCTGCTCGGTCAGCTCCTCCGGCTGATTCCAACTCATATGCTCAACCCTTCCCACCTGGCAATATGGGATGCTTCCGCTGCTCTCTTGGAAGACCATGAGATCAACCGATCCCATATTCATCAACAACCCTTGCTGAATCTAACTCACCTCTGAGTCCATGAGAACTTCAGATAGTCTCGAATGCTCATCTCTGCCCAGCTGGCAATCCAAGATGCTTCCGCTGCCCTCCTGGCAGTCTTTGAGATGCCGCAGTGATCTCCTTTCACTGCCCAGCTGGCAATGTAAAATTCCCTCGCTATCCTCCTGACAGTCCATGATATCCCGCAGTGATATCAGTCTATTTCCCTCTTGGAAAATGGGAATTTCTACTTCTCTGGCCTCCTAGCAGTTCTTGAGATCATGAGACGATCCCAATCCATTCTCTTCACCGATAATTTCTCCAATTTCTGGTTCACATATATGAACCAATTCCATCTCTCTGGCTTTGAGGTTTTCAACATACCTCAACCATTCCTTTAACAGCCTACGTTGTCTTATGACCATCAGCTCCCTGACAGGCCACTTCATCTTTGGCTTCTTCATGGACCACTTATACACCCATCTCGGCTTCTTATCCTGCCACATCTTTAACTCGAGACTTTCTATCTATGCTCTTATATCAACAAGCTCTTCATCCATTTCTGCAAGCTTTTCTTCTTTTCTCTTCCTCCTACGGCCTTCAGTAGCCGTCTTTTTGTGTCTATATGCCTCCCTGATAGATCTGCTGCTGTCAATCTGCATCTTGAGTGTATCTAGCTTCATCTTACAGTCCTGTTGACTGTCTATGGACTACTGCCTAACTGCAAACAAGTCCTTATAGAGTCCTCCAATGCTCTGTCTTCCTCCACCTGCCTTCTCCCCTCTGCTTGAAGTATACAAATAGAGTTCTCGCTCTGATACCACTCTGACGCAGTAGAGTCATGCGACCGCACCCCCCATCGTGCTCTCCCGCTCTCAGGATCGATCACAATCCCCTTCTGAGCCGAAGAGGCTCTTTAGATTCCCGAGTGGAATCCTTGATAAAACCCGATCCACAGGTCCTTCCTTCTGCTATTATGGCCTTCTGGATGACCATGAACAAATTCCCCACAGGAATCTGAATATCAGGCTTCGGGATTCGTGATTTTCGCCTCTCAAGAGTTCCTACATTCTCGATTCCCCGATCGTCGATGAGCTCTCTTCCTGACCTTAGCCCCTCTTGGCTATGCCCTGGTCCACATGACCTCTCTCCATAAGACCCCAGCCTTATACCTTTCCTTGTGTCGGGATTTCGGGCTTTCTAATGCCAGAAGACATATGCCCTTTGGATCCGTGATCCTCCGTTCACGCTCACGGCCTTTGACCTTTCAATGGCCCTTTACCCCATCGGGGTTTCGGACTTCGTGAAACCAAAGTGCATGAACATTTCACTCACAGGATCCATGATATCCCGATACCCAATGTGGGATGCCACCTGTCCTCCTCGCCGACTCCTCTATTGCCCCACACTGGTCTCTTCCTGTCAGTGTATCGTGTTTCGCGATATCTCGACTCCAATTGCAAATGTTCACGGGACTCATGAAACTCTTAATCCCAATTTACCGATGAAGCCCTCCTGTCGAGATTTCCCCAGTGGCGCTCGGTCACTACCACACATCCTTCTCAAATGGATGGCTCAGATTAACTCTCGGGGTTTCGAGACCTCTGATGTCTCAGTTCTCACGACCTTGAGAATCCCGATTTCCCAAGTGTTGATATCCCGATGGCTCCACCTCTTGTCGGGATTTCTCCTCCTGTTCATGAGAACTTAACTCCCTCACAACTTTTGCAGATCCAATGACTGTCAGTGATCCTGCACCAGATCTAATGGCTCAGATCTGTTCTCCCTCACTACGCTCCTCAGACTGCTAAACTCTGATCATCTCCTCCCGATCCAATGGATAACGAGATTTCTGATCCAGATCTTATGGCTCAGATCATTTCTCCTGTGTGCTTCTCTTGAGCTCCTCCTAGACATAGATCAACAGTCCAGATCTCTTCTCCTGCCAATCTGACGGCGTATGTGCTCTCACCTGAGCTTCCTGCGCTCTTTCTTCCCATACTTGGGAGAAAACTTTAACTCCTCAAAGGCCTCGACCTTTGCTTCTTCTTTTTCCTCTGAGAATTCCTCGACTTTGAGCTTCGCTTCACTTATAAAACCACTATTCCTCCTGAGCTTCTACAAACGCTCAGACCCCTAAGGGATTTTATCTTCCTTCCTTCTCCTGCAGATGGAGAATATAATGCCTTCCTGACTTCCTGCTCAAGCAACCTCTTGCTGAGTCTTTCTGGGTGTTCAACAACTCAGTGAAGATCCCTCAGTGGATTCTTCCTTCAACTCATAGAACTCAGAGAGTTCTTTCCTCTCCTGTGCCTGTCTGCACAATGGCTCAAATGCCCACTTGGCAGAGTTTCCCTTTCACAGAACGTTCAACAATTCTATCTTCTTCTCTTGTGCACCTATGCACTCGCTCGATGCCCACCTGGCAGAGCTTTATAGAATCCTTAGTGATTCTAATTCTTCTTCCATCTGAACTCACAGCCGAGTTCTCCTTTCGTGCACTCCCTACACTTTCTCAATGCCCACCTAGCAGAGCTTCACAGAACTCCTCAAAGATTTTTTTTTCCTCAAACTCTCAGGAGAGTTCTTCCTCAATTGCACCTTGTGCCTATGCTCAATGCCCACTTGGCAGAGTCCCACAGAACTCCCCTCATGCGCTTCCCCTCTAAGTTGTTGGAATCCTCCTGGATCCCAAATAAGTCTTTGGAGCTTTCCATCTGCTCCATCTTCCTGTTGCTGCTGCTGCTTTGTCGCTGTCGCTGCTCTCCTTCTGCTCAGTCTCTCCTCACTGGAAAATTTTTCTGATCGGATCATCAGCTCCATGATCTATTCGATCACTGCATCCAGCTGCTCCCATGGCTGGCTCTGCTTTTTCCATCTCCTTAGCTGCAAATTTTTTTGGCACATGAGCAGATCATTATGATCTCCCATGCTTCCTTCATCAGTCTCCAACTTCACCTATTGGATGTGCATGCCCTGCACTTTCACCCTTTCCTCCAGGGATTCAATATGTTCCCACAGATCAACAAAGCAAATGTTGTCTGCCCCTTTTTCTTCTTTTGCTGCAGACTCCCAAGTTGCAGTCTCTTCATCTTCTTGGCTCAAAATGCTGAGCCATTCCTCAAAATGCTCGTCATCCTCTTCTGCTTCTTTTGCTATCAGCTCCAATGCTACAGATCTTTCAGCTTCCTGGCTGAAAGCATTGAGACATTCCTCCGAATGCTCATTTTCTTCTTCATCTGCTTGGGCAGCTTCGAAAGTCTACCCCAATTCCTCCTTGATAGTCTCAGCTAACTGTTCTGTTGTTGTTGCTACATCATTTGCAACAAATACTTCCACCTCCTCCTGGGAAAATGTTAGGAATAATCCAATTCCCCCAATCATCAGAATATCTCTCAACTCCTCCTCCTCTGTCAGCTGCACATGCTGATCCAACTCTATTTTTGAATTTATGAGACCCTCAAACAGTCTCATCTGCTCGATCAGCTCCTCCGGCTGATTCCAACTCATCTGCTCATCCCTGCCCACCTAGCAATATGGGATGCTTCCGCTGCTCTCCTGGCAGACCATGAGATCAACCGATCCCATATTCATCAACAACCCTTGCTGAATTCATCAGAGATAGTCTCGAATGCTCATCTCTACCCACCTGGAAATCCAAGATGCTTCCGCTACCCTCCTGGCAGTCTTCGAGATGCCGCATCGATCTCCTTTCACTGCCTAGCTGGCAATGTAAAATTACCTCGCTTTCCTCCTGACAGTCCATGAGATCCCGCAGTGATGTCAGTCTGTTTCCCTCCTGGAAAATGGGAATTTCTACTTCTCTTCCCTCCTGGCAGTTCTTGAGATCATCAGACGATCCTAATCCATTCTCTTCACCGAGAATTTGTCCAATTTCTGGTTCACATATCTGAACCAATTTCTCCTCTGTGGCTTTGAGGTTTTCAACATACCTCAACCATTCCTTTAACAACCTACATTGTCTTATGACCATCATCTCCCTGACTGGCCACTTCATATTTGGCTTCTTCATGGACCACTCATACACCCATCTCGGCTTCTTATCCTGCCGCATATTTAACTCGAGCCTTTCTATCTTTGCTCTTATATCAGCAAGCTCTTCATCCATTTCTGCAAGCGTTTCTTCTTTGCTCTTCCTCCTACGGCCTTCAATAGCCATCTTTTTGTGTCTATCTTCTTCCCTGACAGATCTGTTGCTGTCAATCTGCATCTTGAGTGTATCCAACTTCATCTTACAGTCCTGCTCACTGTCTATGGACTGCTGCCTACCTGCAAACAAGTCCTTACAGAGTCCTCCAATGCTCTGTCTTCCTCCACCTGCCTTCTCCCCTCTGCTTGAAGTATACAAATAGAGTTCTCACTCTGATACCACTCTGACGCAGTAGAGTCGTGCGACTGCACCCCCCGTCGCGCTCTCCTGCTCTCAGGTTCGATCACAATCCCGTTCTGAGCCGAAGCGGCTCTTTAGATTCCCGAGTGGAATCCCTGCTAAAACCCGATCCATAGGTCCTTCCTTCTACTGTCATGGCCTTTTGGATGACCATGAACAAATTCCCCACAGGAATATGAATATCGGGCTTCGGGGTTCGCGATTTTCCATTGTCAAGAGTTCCTGCACTCTCGATTCCCTGATCATCGATGAGCTCTCTGCTCGACCTTAGCCCCTCTTGGCTATGCCCTGGTCCACATGACCGCTCTCCATAATACCCTAACCTAATACCTTTCCTTGTGTCGGTGTTTTGGGATTTCTAATGCCAAAATTCATATGCCCTTTGGATCCGCGATCCTCCGATCACGCTCACAACCTTTGACCTGTTAATGGCCCTTTACCCCATCGGGGTTTTGGACTTCGTGAAACCAAAGTGCATGAACATTTCACTCACGGGATCCACGATATCATGATACCTGATGTGGGATGCCACCTGTCCTCCTCGCCGACTCCTCTATGGCCCCACACTGGTCTCTACCTGTCGGAGTATCGCGTTTCTCGATATCGCGACTCTAATTGCAAATGTTCATGGGACTCATGAAACTACGAATCCCAATTTACCGATGAAGCCCTCCTGTCTATATTTCCTCGGTGGCTCTCGATCACTACCATGCGTCCTTCTCAAATGGACAACTCAGATTAATTGTCGGGGTTTCGAGACCTCTGATGTCTGAGTTCTCACGACCTCGAGAATCCCGATTTCCCAAGTGTCGATATCTCGATGGCTCCACCTCTTGTTGGGATTTATCCTCCTGTTCACGAGGACTTAACTCCCTCACAACTTCTACAGATCCAACGGTTGTCGACGATCCTGCACCAGATCTAACGGCTCAGATCTGTTCTCCCTCACTATGCTCCTCCAGCTGCTAAACTCTGATCATCTCCTCCCGATCCAACGGCTGACGGGATTTCTGCTCCAGATCTGATGGCTCAGATCATTTCTACTGTGTGATTCTCTTGAGCTCCTCCTGGACGTAGATCAATGGTCCAGATCTCTTCTCCTGCCGATCTGATGGCAACTGTGCTCTCACCTGAGCTTCCTGTGCGCTTTCTTCCCAGACTTGGGAGAAAAATTTAACTCCTCAAAGGCCTCGACCTTTGCTTCTTCTTTTTCCTCTGTGAATTCCTCAACTCTGAGCTTCACTGTGCTTATAAAACCACTGTTCCTCCTGAGCTTCTACAAACGCTCAGACCCCTAAGGGATTTTATCTTCCTTCCTTCTCCTGCAGATGGAGAATATAATGCCTTCCTGACTTCCTGCTCAAGCAACCTCTTGCT
>JZKD02S0329627.1:38161-52443 GCA_000966675.3 Picea glauca | reverse complement strand
AATAAATGTTGAATGCTAATTGATGAGTTTTTGTGCAAGAGGGAAGTTTTGGGAAAAAGAGCCCCACACTCATTCACCCCCCCTCTAAGTGTGGTAGGTGTGTCCAACAATTGCTTTTGACATATACAAAACTTTTCCATGTTGTTTTGACATTTTTGGGAGCTTGGGAATGAGTAATAAACATCCCCAATTGGATAGGAATGGTTCTAGGAAGTTGGGATCTTCGACGTCAAGGAAATGAGAGATTGGGCGTGAGTTTATGGTATTGAGACTTGTAGAAGTTCCATGTCTGACAAGAAGCTACCATAATCTCCCAATCTTGTGAGCCCCAATTGTTTTCATATTTGGCATGCTTTCTCATTGCTTAGGTTCCAATATCATGATTCCCCCCCCAAAAAAATTATTAAAAAATTTAAGAACCCTAATATCTACCTATAAATAGCTACGCAAACATGAAGAACACACTTTTTTTGTCATTTGGCATTGTTTTTCATTTTGCATCATGTTGCGTTGTGAGTCATTATGTGAGTGAGAAGTGTTATGAGTCTTGTGTGAGGAGGGCCAAGGAATATTGAGTAGTCACAATCGAGTGAGGGTTGAGGCACATTGAAGTTTCATGTGTGATTGTGGTGCATGGAGGATAATTATGAGTAGTGTATCATGAGAAATGGTGTGAGGAATATTTCCACCATTTGGTTATCTGATCATTGTGAGTAGTAGCATGTGAATTCATGACTATCTTCCAACATTTGTCATTTTCGTAGACCGATGTTTTCTAGGTATGCTTGCCCACTAAACTCTATTGTGTAATTTCCTATAGTGTTGTAAGTTCTATTGCACGGTTTCTTGAATTATGTTATGTGATTTATTAAGACTTGATCCACCTAGGAAAGATGGAATTTCCAATTTTTACTGTAAAAGAGGATGTCATAAAAAAAGACAAGGAAAAAATGACATAGAAAGGGTCAGAAAATGTGATTCATGTTATTTGGGAAAGTTGATGGTGGATTACATAAGATCAAGGGCATGACGAAGAACTCATAATTTCCTTCATGATTACAAAAGTAAATATTGGGAATATCGACTTTCTTCATAGAAATTTGGTGATATATGGAACAAAGATCAAGTTTGGTAAAAAATCGAGGACCATTTAGTTCATCCAAAAGGTCATCTAGGAATTTATCTTTGATGGTAATTTTGTTGAGAGAATGAAAATCAAGGCACATTTTCCAAGTGCCTTGATTTTTGAGTACCATGACCATGGGAGATGAATAAGGACTGATACTAGGGAGGATGACACCCATGGCTAACAATTCTTGAACATCTTTTTCAATGTCATTTTTTTGAGTAAATGGGTGGTGATAAGGGAAAACATTGGGTGGGAGACTACAAGGTATAAGTGGGATGGAATAATCATGGGTACCATGGGAATGTGGGAAGCCTTGGGGGATTTCAAAAACATAGTGGTGTTTGGATAAGATGAGTTGCATGTTGGGATGAATGGTTGGAAAAGGAGTCTCAAAGTCTTGAATGACATGGAACTAGGCAATAATGCCAAAATGACCCTTTTTAAGGAGTTTTTCCATACGATGTGAACTGATGATCTTGGGTGAATTTGTTGTGATTCCTTAGAAAGTGTAGCAATTCCCATCTATTTGGAATATCATGTAAAATTCCTTGAAATCCATGGTGATGGAGCATAGAGTGCGTAACCGTTCAACACCAAGAACAATGTCAAAACCCCTAATTTCAATGGAAAACATGTGGGGTTTCAAAGAATAACCACCAATTTGAAGGCACACATTTTCATAATGACCCCCACATTTCATGGAACCTCCATTAGAAATCATGATCTAAAAGTTGTTGACTACATGGATATAACAATGGGTTTCTTGAGAAACTCTATGATGAATAAAGTTATGGGTGATACCACTATCAATGAGGATAATGGCTTTATGATGATTGCTGGAGATAATTAATTTAAGAGTTTAGGGAGATGAAATGATAGTTAGAGAATGTAGAGAGATGAGGGGTTCCACATCAGGTTGATTAGAGGGAGGATTGTTAGCATCTGGTTGGGGAAACAATTATGGAGGGGAAGGATCACCATCATATTAAGAAATATCCTTAGAAATGGCCACATAAAGTTTCTTCTCCTTACATTTGTGCCTTGTAAAGTATTTTTCATCATAGTGGTAGGAAAGGGCTTTAAGTTTTCATTTGACCATTTTATCCTTGTTAATTTGTGGATCTTAAGAGTAGGAGAGGGAAAAGAAGGAGTGGTGGGGCGAGGATGGGGAATAAAGGATGGATTTTTAATTTGAGTAGTGACCATTTGTTGTACTTCCTTGTATTTGTGAGTGTCTTCAAGCCATGTCTTCAGGTGGGACGTGAGCACATATGTCATCCTCGAGACCACTAATAAATCATTCACAGAATAAGGTGTCAAGCATTCCTTTGGTGTGGAAATCCAGTTTCTTGAAATCAATGATGTAGTATTCAACTGTACTTGACTGTTTAATCTTGGTTAAATGGCCTAGATGATGGGTGTTTGTGTCAAAATGTTCATAAATATTTGAAACAAATTGATACCAATAAATATAAACTCGGTGGTAATTCTTATGCTAAATCCACCATTGAAAGGGATCAAGATATAAATAGAGGAAATCAATATGAAGTTTCATTAAGTCATCTGTGATGCCATGAAATAATAAATAATGTTCCAAAGTGACCCATCCAGTGGGGTCTGAGCCATTAAATTTATTCACATCCACTTTAGGAAGGTGTGGATCACAAGCAAATGAGTTAGAATGAAGATCCATGGAATGCGACGATGATCCATATTATTTTTGAGAACGAAATGAAGGAAGAGATATAAAAATGAAATATATAGATATATTGTGAGATACACATAAATGTTGCAATAAACACAAAGATCTAGTAATGCACAATTTTTATTAATGAGATAATCTACAAAAACTATAAAATTACAGATTAAATGACTCGCTAGAATGGTGTCAACTTATCTCTGAAAAGAGACATGATGGATATTATAATTTGCAAGAAGATGACGATCATTACAATGAGGCACTAGAGGAATTTTTAACTTGAAAAAATCCAAAACCCTAACCCCGAAAGATGAAATGCCAAAAGTCATGTGGGACCCAATGGGGTAAGTTGGTATGTCAACTTCCCAAGGGTCTAACGTTTACACATGATATTTGTTTTGGGCACATGATAGCTAATTTGAAAGGTCTATCTGAGGAACACATATTTTTTCATCACACATTGGCTAAAACCTACAGTGTGACTGTGGAGGGTCCAAAAAACATTGTTAAGGGCCTCAAAAGAACCCTGGAAGTTTAGGACTCGAAATGTTGTAGAAAAACTGCCAAGGTTGAAACCCATGTTTTGAGCCAGTGGAATAGGTCGATGGCCATAGATTTCCACCTGGATAAATCCTACCCCCTTAGGAAGTAATGAAATTCATTACATCAGGTCCCCAGAGAATCTTTTGTTGAATCTGAAATTTGGTGAGTTTCTTGCCTTGCTGAAGAAGTTTCCCTGCTTAACTTATTGAAGGTTGTTATGAACTAGTCTAGTTGCATGATCTTCCGGAGTGTGGGAGGAATTTTTCGGTGAATATGCAACATGAATACCATGAAGTGATTTATCATAACTTTATTTGATTGGGTAGTGTGGAGGCACCCCCGTAGGTGCATTAGGAATAGCTTGGTGCTCTTCTACAATCTTTTTTATCTGCTTCTACTGGATAGAAGGTTCTTGGGTTGAGGATGCAGTGGTTGCAATGTACTTCTATTCTAACCAAGTGGTGATGAGGATAAACTTTATGGTATGAGAGATTACTTTGCGGCATGTTTTTTTCACTACAGTAGTTAGAACTACCTATGGTATCCTATAGTGCTGACCCCCAAGAGTAACAATGATGCTACAAGGTCAAGAATCATAAACAACATGAAACCTACACATATATGGTTGGCCTAATATAAAATCACAAAATTCCAGTGGGGAAACATCACACAATACCTCATCCTTGAAGGGCTTGATTCTATATGACAAGAGACACTATTGGATGACACGGAGATCTCGTCCCTAGCGAAACCATCCAATGTTGTATGGTTGTGGGTGTGGGGTTGTTAGAAAATCCAAATTCTTGATGACCTATGTTGATATGAGGTTCTTCTGGCTTCCACTATCAACAATTTGTTGAAATATTGTGTAACTACAAAGAATATTCTTATCCCCTTTTGCGGATTGGTCAAATGTAATATGCAATTTAAGAAGTTGTCCCCTAGGAAAATTAAAGTGGTTCTAACTACCCAAAAAGAGAAGTCGACCCTGCTAGTGAGAGACACCTCCTTTCAGTGCTTTCTAGTTTGTATAAATAAAGGAAGCCAAAACCTCATTTGTTCACTCAATCATCTCACTCATCTAGTGTGCAAGTATTGAAGGAAGTTGTAGTTACCAGTTACCGAAAGAAGGAAGAGAGAGAGGTGCATTGCTTGGGAGAGGATATTCTCTAGTTTTTGGTTTACTATCTTGGCATTAGATTGGCTATGGTTCTTTGATTATTTTCTGGTCTAGCATCATGGTAGTTTTTATATCATAGAGAGAGAGAGTTTTTTTGGTACTGTACTTGGTTATTGAATCTATATTAAAGAAGTTTTGTTGGGTTTTCTTCCCCTTGAGGGTTTCCTGGGATAAATGCTCATGTACTCTTGTGATTGTGTTTCTCTCAGTGATCCTATCTATGTTATGGTTATCTAGTAAATTGAAAATAAACCTAATGATAGCTTAAACCTTAACATGGTGTTATATCTAACATGATGAGATCACCGTTCACTAGATAAGAAAAAACGTCATTGTTTTTGTACAAGAAAATTAGGGATTTTTGTTGGAGAGTAATTTTTTCCTAAAAACCATCTAGAAAAGTGCGCCCTAACCTAGTGAATCTTTTGGCATCTTTAGTGCACCTTTTGAGTGGATAGAACTCCCATAAAGTGAAACCCTAGTTTCACTGGTACTAGAAAACTAGAAAACTAGAAGTACCAAAAAACCAGAAAACCAAAAGTACCAAAGAACCAGGAAACTAGAACGAGTACCAGAAGTACTAGTCCATAATTTCACATGTCCAGTTTCAAGGGCCAAAAAATGGAATTTTCAGAAACTTACTATACCAGCATACTCGCCTCAGTCCAAGGCATATTTTGGTGAGTTTAGTTTCTAGATCCAATAAATTTGATTTTTCTATTATTTCTATAGCCCAAAGGGCTAGGGTTTCTACTACAAGAAAGAATGGCTACCATTATGAGGGTATAAGAAAGGATGGAAGTATCTGGAAAATTCATATCTTGGAAGCATAGGTTGCATATGATTCTAGATGAGAATGATATCCTAGAACATGTTAGAGTGGGTGTACCAGAACCATAGGAAGAAGAGAAAAAGACTAAGCATAAGAAGAATGAAAAGAAAGAAAAGAGAATCGTGTCAGATTCAATAAAGGATCACTTGATCCCTCATATATCTGAACTACAGATAGCAAGGAAAATGTATGAAGCAGTCAAAAGGTTATATGAAAGAAAAGACATTAATCCGAATCTTGCCTTAAGAAATCAACTTCGTAATATGAAGATGGAAAACTCAGAATCTATCTCATCCTATCTTATGAGAGTTTATCAGATTAGAGATCATCTTGCAACTATTGGAGATGTCATTAGTGACAAAGATCTTGTAACCACAACCTTAAATGGGTTTCCAACATTTTGGATTCTTTTTTTACGAGTGTGTGCAAGAAGAAAGTTACCCAAGTGTTACACCTCAATATTGCTCACTTTGATAAGTGTCGCAAGTGTCGCATGTTCCTCATAAGTGTCGCAAGTGTCACATGTTGTTCACAAGTGTCACAAATGTCAAACAAATCATACTTCCATGATGAAGACACTAAGGAGACACTCAAAATACCTCAGACACCTGATTTGGAGGAAGAAGGATGGTTAACTGAAGTCAAGAATCTCTTGCCACCTGAAAGGATCTCTTAAACTAGGGTTTTAAGGGAGAGCGCTCCCCTACATCAGCCTTAGGAGTGCTGGCGCTCCCCTACAAGGTGTTAGGGAGCGTTATAGCACCAAATCACCCCTCTGGAGGAGAACTACACATCTTTGAAGCACTGACGCTCCCTTTGAGCCTACTAGGGAGCGTTATAGCGCCCTAATGCCCCTTTTGAGGGAGCGCTGTCTAATCTGGGCAGTGGTTGATTTGTTGAGGAGAATAAGGGGAGGATATTTAAAGTTTGGAAGGCAGTTGCATTCGAATTCCTGGTTCAATCAGAAGATCCCTGATCTAAGGAGGGAATTCCTCAACCTACCCTAAAGATACCTCAAGAGGTTAAGCCTCTCTTAACCTATATAAGCAGACTCTATGATGGTGGAAAGGGGGAAGAATTGCAAGCATGAAACCTATGATCTCATAGGAAATACACAGTGAACTAAAGGAGAGTAATCAGTGAAGCTGCTATCATCCAGGTCATGGATATTTTGAGCAAGGGTTAGATAAAGGGGACTTGACAAAGTTGTCGCATTCGCATCTACGATTATAAGTTATTGCTGTCATTGTTCTCATTAATATGACACGCTTGGCCTGTTTCCATCTAGTTTGTGTCTGATCTTACATGAACTTATTGTTGATAGATAGATCTATTTTCAAGCTAATATCAATAGAGTAGGAAGTGGTCGTACTATTGTTTGTCTACAGGGCTCATCGAGGAGCGAAAGATTGAAGCCCAACTCGGAGCGTGCAGGGACAAACATCAATAAAAAGGTACTTCTGTTCTCCTTCCTCCTCATGCATTAGTTTGTATAGATCTTAAAGGAAGTTAGTGTCCACGTTAAGAACTTTCTGTCTTAGAGTTAAGAGTCTAGCTCTTTGAGGTAATCTACCTGTCCGCAGGGAGATTTTCCTTCAACAGAAACTAGCGACTCCACTGGGGAGTCCTCGAATCGAAAACTTTTTTGTTTTGATTTCTCCTCTTAGACATTGTCTCACACCTTGATTGTTATCAAACCCAGTTCACCCCTTTTTGATTGATTTCATGAGCTGATTGACTCCCTACCCTATCACACTCAGCTTGATTGACAAGACTAGACTGCAATTTTTGGATTTTTTTGACATTTTAAGATCTTTTTGAACATGGCACCCCTGTAGCTCTGTTAACAGAGTGCCAACACTCCCTGACTGCTTTGCACAGAGTGCTATAACGCTTGGTGTCCTTTACACCAGAGCGCCAACCCTCTTTTGGCCAAAAAACTTTCCAGAATTGCTCTTTTCAGGGTTTTACCTCTGTGTTTCACTTGCTGAGCCTCCCTATGAGTCAATGATTCTTCCTTTTCAACTTTGACATCCTTTCTTATGAGGAAAAAACACCTTTCTGTTTAAATTTTGTAGCCTTCTTCACTATTGGGGAAGCTGCGGGTTGAAGGAAATCTTGACTATGTATATTTGGAAACTAAGCCAAAGAAACCTCGCGGGGAGGTAGTTTGGGTAGAGTCATTTGATTAACCTCTCAAAATCAGGACGGTGGTGGCAGTGGAGGGCATAGGAAGCACCCTGGGTGGGGGGATTTATGCTCCGTTGGAGGTAACATTTTCGCAGAATAGTAAACTGGTGGGGGGGGGGGTCCTTACAAGATTGGAGGATGTATACTCTCTTAGGGTGAGGGATTTCCTTTTGTGTAGAAGGCTCATGTTTCTACTGGGGTAGTGGAAGATAGGCCACTGTTTTAGAATGAACAATCAGTTGATTTTGTTGGGGAAAATGGAAACCTAGTGAACCAGGGAACAACTATTATTCCCAGGACTAGTAGGAGTGAAGGGAGTCTGGGATGCACGATGTTTCCAGAGGAAAAAAGTATTGATAAGACCACTATGGGACTGGAGGGGCAAGATGAGAATACTCATGTTAGTGTACATGAAACTCTCCTTTATATCACTGACGAATTTTCTACAGTTTCATAGAGTGATAAATGTATTAAGGATCTGCTTAGACTCTCTGAGTTAGATGAATATTTATTCAATTTCATTCCTTCTGATAGATATTTCCTCTCCCGCACACTTCTGTCGATTTATATTGGAGGGGAACCTATGTCAAAAAAGTTACAAACGACAGGGAAGGGGGAGAATGATAGGTGTGATCCCGTTCATACCTCAGTGGGAGAAGCTGCAGTGCTGAAGGGAGCGGTTCGAGCAGGGATGGAGAAATATCTCTCCCCTCTTATAACTAGAAGTGCGAGGAAGTTAGGGAAATAAAAGGAAAGCTGTGTTTTTTCCAGTATCTCGATGACTGATGGAACTAGGGCGCTTAGAGCTCAGAAATACCTGGCTAGGGTTGGAAAATGATTGGGGAAACCCTAAATGTTAGGGTAGTGGGGGGAACTTTGAATTTTATATCCCTCAAAAGGTTCCTAGATTCAACAAAACCGAATGTACTGTTTATTCAAGAAACTATGGTCTGTGAAATAAAAGCTAGAGAAATTTTTGTGAAGCTACTTCCTAACTGGTTTTTCTGTGGAGTGGAATCAACGAGTCTTTTAGGGGGGCTAGAGAAAAGATAATTTTTTTGCATATATGACCCCTGCAGGGATTTTGCTAGATGGAGTAGTTAAAGATTTGAGCAAAAGATTGAAATTGATAAACTGCTATGGACCTTATTCTGACAGAGAGGTATTTTGGGAGGAAATTAAAAGAGATGGGATTCTCAAGGAACAAAATGTGATTATGGGAGAAGATCTAAACTTTACCACCTCCAACAGAGAAATGTGGGGAACCCATACTAGAGATGATCCTTTACAATTATATTTTAGTGAGCCGACACAAGGTGAGGGGCTGGTGGATGTTGAACCTTTAAAGCTACCTCGAACCTTGAGAAATGGCAGAGGAGGAATGGACTACACTTAAAAGAGATTAGATCGGTTTTTTATTTTAGATCTAGTGATGTCATGGATCAGATATAGAACTTGGGTGTGTAATTCAAATATTTCGGATCATATTCCTGTGATCTTCCATGTGGAAAAATAAATAAGAAAGGTCTTCTACCCTTTTAAATTTAACTATGTGTGGCTTGACGAACCAAAGATTGTAAACCTAGTAAGAGAAACCTGGAATGGTTTATTGGGAAATGAGATCTTAAATCCAATGGATGCTTTGTTAAAAAAACTTAAGTTACTTAAGTCTCTAGTGGTTAAATGGGAAAGAAAGAAGAAATTGGAAACTAAGGAAGAACTGGTAAAGATTGAAAAGGAGATCGATACTTTGTACACTAACTATCCAGGGGGTTTTGGGAAGGAGGCTTATAAGGTGTTGGTATTAGATAAAGAAAAAAAGGAAATTGGTCATTCTGAGACAAAAGGAGGAGACATGGAGACAAAAGAGCAAGTTAAACTAGTTGGCTTTAGGAGACATGAATACTAAGTTTTTTCATGCCTTTTACAACTCTAGAAAGTTGAAAAATACCATTTGGGACATAACCAAGGAAGATGGAACTATGATCACATGCAATCAAGGAATAGAAGAGGAAGTAGTTGTTTTTTTTCAAAAACAAATTCAAGGCACAGGAGAATCTCACTATTACCAATCAATTAGCAGTCTTAAGGAATTATCCTAGAATGTTCTCAGAGGAAGAAGGGTATAGAGTGGATGAATATGTTACTTTAGAAGAAATCCTAACAACTTTAAAAGGTTTTAGTGCCTAAAAAATTCTTGGGTCGGATGGCTGGTCTGTAGAATTTTTTCTGGCATTTTTTGATCTAGTGGGAAATGAAATTTTGGAGATGGTTGAAGAGACCAGGAAGAAACACAGGGTTAATGGTGCCTTGAATGCAACTTTTCTTTCTGTTATTCCTAAGAGTAACAAACCAGAGTCCTTTGGAGGGTATAGACCTATTTCTTTATGTAATTTAGTGTATAAGATCATTTCCAAAATTATAACTACTAGAATAAAATCCTTCTTGTCTTTTAGAATTTCTAAGGAACAATTTGGGTTTCTTGAGGGAAGACGAATAAATGATGCCATAGGTGTAGTTCAGGAAGCCTTACATAGCATCAAGGTTAAAAATATCAAAGCATTTGTCCTAAAATTGGATTTGATTCAGGCTTATGATAGAGTGGATTGGGGGTTTCTAAGGCTTGTATTACTACAGGTGGGCTTGATTTTAGAAGCTATAGACTAGATACTAGGGTGTGTGACTTCATAATTTTTTTTTGTGTTGATCAATGGTAGGCCCACTAGTTTCTTTAAGAGCTCAAGGGGATTAAGACAAGGGTGCCCATTATCTCTGTTACTATTTCTACTTGTTGTAGAAGGTTTAAGCGGATCCATAGAGGAGCAATTAAGGGAGAAGAAATTAGAAAGAGTCTATGTGGCAAGAGGGCTAAGAATCACCCATATGATGTTTTTGTATGACATTGTTCTTTTTGGAAATGGGAACTAAACTGAATGGAAAGTTTTTAAGAAAGTTTTGGTTTTATTTTTCTAAGCGACAAATATGGCTTTCAGCCCACACAATTCTACTTTTCTTGAAGCAGGTTGGAACAATGAAGAACTTTCTATACTAAAGGAGTTGTTTCATTTTGTAGTAAAACCGGTAGATGATGGTTTTAAGTATCTAGGGTGTTT
The DNA here is from genome assembly GCA_000966675.3 of Picea glauca. NCBI lineage: Eukaryota > Viridiplantae > Streptophyta > Pinopsida > Pinales > Pinaceae > Picea > Picea glauca. The sequence continues at coordinate 41,757 of JZKD02S0329627.1, read as the reverse complement.
TCTTAATACAAATTGCTACACTAAGGATGAATGGACTTGGCTGGAGAAACAAATTGAAAAAATAATATCAAATTGGAGCCATAGATGGCTGACTTTAGGTGGAAGGTTCACACTTGTAAAAGTTGTTCTTGAAAGAATACTTGTGTACTGGATTTTATTGGCTAAGATCCAAAAGGGTACTTTAAACAATTTTAGAAGGAGGATGTTTAGCTTCCCATGGACTGGTAAAAAATTAAAAGAAGGGATGCATTTGATCAGCTGGGAAAAGAGAAAAACCAAAAAAGGATGGTGGTTGGGGTATTAAAAATATTTTTACCTTTGGAAAAGCCTTGGCATAATTTTTTTTATGGAGATGTCTTATGGTACCGGGTCTATGACATGAGGTGATACTGAAAAAATATATAAAAAATAAATTTGTAACTGAGTGGCTTAGGGAAGGAAAGAAAAATTGGAATGGTATATCAAATATATGGAGAACACTTATTTCTTCATTATCTATCTTAACCGATTGGCTAGTGTGGAAACCTGGGAATGGGAGGGACATTAGGATTGGAGCTGATCCTATGGTTTGGTCTCAAAGTTACTACAAGCTGCCAAGGAATATTATCTATACACTGAAGTAAAAAGACATAGAATTTCTTGCTCATGCGAGGACAGGTGATCGAGAGAACAAAAACAATACAATGTGGAAAAGGGATGAGATTATGGGGCTGGGTGGAGAACAAAAAGAAGAATGGGATAATTTTATTAAGGGTGTTATAGGTTTGGGAATTGAATTAAACAATGAAAACAATATTTTGTTATGGTCATGGGATACAAAAGGGGGACAGGTGAATGCAAAATAAGGTTATGAAGTCCAGATGCTAGAGAATGTGGAAGAAGAACCAATCTATTGGTATACTAAACTCTGGACTTGGAAGATCCCTTTAAAAGGTAAACTTTTTATATGGTTAATGCTTGAATAAATAATTCTTACTTGGGAGAATTTGTTCAAAAGAGGTTTCTCTCGGCCTAGTAGATGTGTTTTTTGTGGGATTGATGAGGAAACTGTGTACCATATCTTTGTGAAATGTTTCTTTACAAAAGACATATGGTCTACAATTCTAAAGGACTTAAAACTAAAGAATTTATGGGTAGGATGACAGATTGTTGATTGTCTTCAAAATTGGATCAGGAAGGAGTTAATATGGAAAGAAATTCCTTTTTATATCTGCTGGGAGGTTTGGAAGCACATGAATATGGTGATCTTTGAAGATCATCCACCAAACCTGATTAGAGTTTGTAGTTGGATTTTACAGGCTTTGGGTGAATTAAAAAGCCCAAAAGATACTAATATTAGCAGGGTTGTTAGGCCTCCTTTAATTGATTGGGATCTGGAAGTGGGGTTTTTTGATGGGGACTCACAAGACAAGGGGGATAAATGTGGTGCAGGAGATGTTTTGAAATTCCTAGTCAAGGGTACTTTCATACTTAAGATGAATTGTGGTAGAGGAACAAACACTAGGGGTGAACTCCACTATAAAAAATTAACAAGGTTACAACTGGTGGGTGACTCAAAAGTTATAATTGAGTGGTATGCAGAAAATTCGTATGTTGAGGGGGAGATTTCAAAAAATAAAAGACTTCAATACAATTAAAATATTATTGATGCAAGGGGGATGAAACAACTGTTTTTAATTTGTAATGTAACTAGAAATATAAAAGCAGGAGATGATGTAACAAAATGTTATTTGCACTTTTGGAGCTAACTGTTTTGTGTGACCAGCTCAAACTTTTTCATAGTCATGTAAAAGAGGATCTGAAAGTACTCTCAAAACAACTTTTTTTAAAAGATCTTTTATATTTATTAATATAATTTTTTTTTTCTACTAAAATTGAATTATATTTTTTTATTAATGTAAAAGTTAATTATATTCTAAAAAATATCAAATTAATTATATTTCTTATTATTGTAAAAGTTAATTATATTCTAAAAAAACATCAAATTATATTCTTTAGATATGAAATTATATTTTTTTATTATTGTAAAATTCAATGTTGGTTTAATGTTTTTTTAAACTATTATAAAAATATAAATAATTTTTTTAATTATTTTAGTTATAAACTTTTATATAAATAAAAATTTTAATTTATTTTATAATTATATTCTTTCGATATGGAATTATATTTTTTTATTGTATAAGAATCAATTTTAGTTTAATGTTTTTTAAATTATTATAAAAATATAAATAAAATTTTAAATTATTTTATTTATAAAAAATTTAATTTATTTAATTTATAAATTTATTTAATATATTATTTATCTTTATATCAAAGTGTCTAAATAATTTAATTTTTTTAAACTATTATAAAAATATAAATAAAATTTTTAATTATTTTATTTTTAAAATTTTATGTAAATAAAATTTTTAATTTATTTTATTTATAAAGTTATTTTAAATGTATTCTTTATCTTTATATCAAAGTGTTTAAATCGCAAATATTACAGTTGAACATCAAACTTTTTTTTTTAAGGAAGGGGATACACTTGATTTCTTCATACATGTATTTTAATAATAATTTTTTAATATTTCATTTTATTTATTTAATTTGATTTTTATTTTTATTTTATAATATAATTTTATTTTAATTTGAATTTTTTATTATTACTTATTTAGGTTATGTTATTGTAAAAATGTGAAAATCAATTTTTTTTTTTTTTATGAGAAATTATAAATTCCATGGATTTGAATTTAAATTTTGTATTATAATTTTTTTATGAAAAATTATAGGTTTAATAATATAATTTGATTTGAATTGGAATTTTGTATTATAAGATTTTTTTACCTTAAACATTTTATAATACAAAATGTTTTTGTCCACTTAGTTATATGTGGGTTTGGGGAGTTATAATGGTATTTAAGTTTTTTTGGGGGAAGAAGTTGCTAAATTTGAGAGTTTGATCTATAACCCTTGGTTAAATGGTTTAAATAATTGATATAACCTTTGAATTTATGTATATACCACTTTTTACAATTTTCCTCTCAAGAAATTATTAAACATATCTTATTTCACTATTTGTTTATTTGTTTTTAAGAGAACTCTCTATATAATGTTTTATATCAAATTATAATTATTTTGCAAAACATTGTATGGAAACAAAAAATAACTTACAATAAAAGACTACTTAGAATATTAGGCTTTGAAAGTCTTACTGAATTTAGATGGGAGACTACATGTATGAAGAAAATTGAAATTAGAACATATAATATAGGTGAAAAACTTGGGAAAAAAAAAATTCAAATACATATGATTTTTGAACAATTTTTTCTTTTCTTTTTTTAAATGATTTAGTTAGTTTTATATATTTTATATTCAAATTATAAGAATATAAAATTTTAAATGAAAATTTTGTTTTTTATGATCATATTTATATTTAATGCATTTATAAAGCTTGAAATAAAAAAAAATCATTTCTTTATTTGATTTGTATAATTTAAATATATATTTTTTAATATTATAAAATTATTAAAAATAATGATAACTATCACATAAATTTTAATATATAAATCAATTTGATCAAAATATAATAATAATAATGATAATAATAAATATAT
>JZKD02S0329627.1:10567-23230 GCA_000966675.3 Picea glauca | reverse complement strand
TTGAGATGAAAGACCTTGGCCTAATGCATTATTTCTTAGGTCTTAAGGTATGGCAGAGCCCAGAGAGAATCTTCCTTAACCAAGGGAAGTATGCAGTTGAAATCCTGAAGAGATTCGACATGTTGGAGTGCAAGTCCGTGAATACACCCATGGAAGCGAAGCTGAATCTATTGGTTGACTCTTCGTTAGAATTGATTGATTCCACATTGTATAGACAGATCATTGGATCATTGATGTACCTGACGAACACCAGACCAGATATTTGTTTTTCCATGAACACCTTGAGTTAGTTTTTGGTAGAACCCAGACATGTTCACCTAGTTGCTGCAAAACATGTGATGAGGTACCTTAAGGGTACATTAGATTGTGGTCTCAGCTATGATGGAGATCATGATTTCACACTGAGTGGGTACACTGATTCAGATTGGGTTGGAAGTGTCTCTGACAAGAAGAGAAATTTAGGATGTTGTTTCAGTTTGGGATCAGCCATGATCTCATAGCAGAGTAGGAAGTAATCCAACATTGATCTCAGTACAGTAGAAGCAGAATACATTGATGCATGTTCTGCCAGCTGCGAAGCTATATGGCTTCGAAATTTGTTGACCGATCTAATCCACCTAGAGATGGAAGCAACCACGATCCTATGTGACAACCAGAGCTACATAAAGATGATAGATAATTAGATATTTCATGAAAATTCGAAGCACATAGAGATCTGATATCATTACATCCATGACATGGTGCAAAGAGGATCCATAAAGCTCCAATATGTTAGCATGGATGAACAAGTTGCCAATGTGTTGACCAATCCTCTATCTCATGTAAATTTTGAGCACTTTCAAGATAAGCTTGGTATAGTCCGAAAGGACCTCCCTCGAAAGGGGGACTATTGTTGTGTTGAGATATGCCATCCTAGTACTATGCTTCCAGCTTAATTGTTGTGATGTAAATCCAGTCTAGTACTTTGCTTCCAGCTTAATTTTTGTGTTGAGATATTCTAGCCTAGTATTATGCTTCCATCTTAATTGTTGTGTTGAGATATGCTAGCCTAGTACTGTGCTTCCAGCTTAATTGTTGTGACATAAATTCAATCTAGTACTATGCTTCCAACTTAATTGCTGTGTTGAGATATGCTAGCCTAGTACTGTGGTCCCAGCTTAATTGACGTGACGTAAATCCAATCTAGTACTATGCTTCCAACTTAATTGTTGTTTTGAGATATGTCAACCTAGTACTATGCTTTCAGCTTAATTTTTGTGATGTATAGCCAATCTAGTATTGCGATTCTAACTTAATTGTTGTGTAGTGTGCTAGCCTCATGCTGTGATGATGAGCCAACCTCATGCTGTGATGATGAGCTAGCCTCATGCTATGATGATGTGACTAGCCTCGTGTTGTGATGATGATGTATTAGTTTTATACTAATCCATATTGATGCAGATGATGATTTCATTCCATTGAGAATGACATTGTTGTTGATGAGAAAAACTTCCGATGATTTATAGATATGCCAGTCAGTGTTCCAAGATGATATTGATGATGTTGTCCTCTCACCCACCTGATGTTGTTGATGATGTTGTCCTCTCTCTTGCCTAATGCTATTGTAGAATACCCTTCTTGTTAAGGGTGAGTGTTGAAATAATGTAACTCCAAAGTGTATTCTAATTATTATTGTTGTATTATTCATTAGATAAATCCCCTATTGTGGATTGATCATGTTAGCTACTGTAAAAGACCAAATCCCCTTTTGCGGATTGGTCAAAACATAATTGTAATAGGCAGAATAAGAAGTTGGCCCCAGAAAGAGGCCCCATAATATATTAAAGGTGGTTATAACCACCCAGAAGAAGAATTCGGCCCTGTCAATGAAGAGACACCTCCGTCCACATGTGCCAGAGTTGTATAAATAAGGAGGCTAGTGCCTCATTTAGACACACACTCACTTGTTCATTGAGAAGCAAGTTTTGGAGCTACAATTGGAGAAGAGAGAGAGAGAGAGAGAGAGAGAGAGAGAGAGAGAGAGAGAGAGAGAGAAGACTTTCTGTATTTGTTTGAGTTATCTCTTGGCATTGTATTGGCTATCTATAATAAGGGAGTTTTGTTGGGTTTTATCCCCCATGAGGGTTTCCCAGGATAAATGATGTGTCTCTTGTGATTGTGTATTTCTCAGTGATCCTATATTATGCTATTGCTATCTAGTGAAATGAAAAAAACTCTAATAATATCTTAAACCTTAACACATCCCACATAGGTTTAGTGGAAAGAAGGTGTGTGCGTTATTAAGAATGTGTGTGCATTCTTAGGAACGTGTGCGTGTTCCTACTGATATTTTTTAAAAGAGGCCACAAACATGATTTGTGCTCATTATGCACAAACCACACTCATGTTTCTACTATTATTGAGCGAATTGAGGAGCTAGAGAGGGAGGGTCTTGTCCAGGTATGTTTAATTTTATCATATTTTAACTCAATTTAGTCATTTCCAATTTAGTTTTTTGCTTCTAAGAATCAAATTTAAAAAAAAAATTGTAATTTTGTTTTTTAATTAAAAAACCAACCTAGTTTAGATGCCATGGATTTTAAATTGAATAATATATAATATAATGGAAACTTGAGACAATGTAAATCACTCATAAGAAAATCAAGAAGATCAAAACCCCAACCCACCACAACCACCCAATGTAAAAACTCAAATTGAAGAGGGGTTGCCTATATTAAGAACCCTTGAGGAACAATTAAGGGACACTAGAGAGCCTAACAAAGTCTCCTTTACCACCTCTTTATACATCATTGTGAATTCCATTGCAAGTGCCCAAGGGAAATTGACCTCTACTTTTTATGATAGGGAAAGAACGTGTGAGTACTACATCATTGGTTTGGACAGAAACCAAGTTAAAGAGTTGAGAATTTAAAAACCATAAATATTTTATATTTTTAGGGATCCTAGAACTGGACAAGAACTACCAATGAATAAGAAACACATCTCCATTGACTGGTGCATCCATCCCCATATTATTCAAAATTGGATGGATAGGTGGTATATGGTTTTTGATAAACCTCCTTGTAATAACAGGGTGGTGCCCTTATATTTTATGAGAAAATTATGGGATAAGTTTATTATGGGTAAGCAGGTCAACTACTTTGACATTGGAGAATTCTAGTGGGTGGGTCTAGGGTCCACACAGGACTGAGATCATGCTAGGCACGACCCTGTGTTAGTTTCTCGTCCCCCCAGGAGAAGGTCTGACCCCTACCCAAAATCCTCCTATTGAAGAGATATTTCAACAAGTAAAGCTAGTTGTTTCATCATTGAGTCGTAGCCTAGTGAAACACAGTAGCTTTGTTGCACTATCTAGGAAGGAGGTTCCTACCAGTGACATTGATAGAGAGGTTAGAGGTTCAACATGAACGACAAATTACAGTGAGGAGAGGGAACATGGACATAGCATCCATCCATGTAAACCTCAAAGATGCTGGAGCTATGGGAAGACATTCTATGGGCCTATAGAGCCTAGTTGAAAACATAGCTTCATGGCAGAGGTTAGTATCGTAAGCCTCTTTATGTTCTTCATCATTATATATTTATTTTGTATTATGTGTATTTATATCGATATTTAATTATATGTTGTTTTACAATTGTTACGTCCTAGAATTCTACCCTCTACGCCAATGGATGCATTAGTTCCTAGCCCCAACATTGATGCAGTAGTAGAGGTTGCATGTTAATTGGTTGCACCTCACACTCAAGTATGTGTCACATATGATAAATTCACCTTATTTCTTTCTTTATTCTATTGCATACTCAATTTTTTAATGTTCTCATGCTTCTACAGGATTTGGGAGTAGGTGATGTCAGGGACTATCCATCTAGGATGGACAAGTCACTTATGTCACATGTATCATGTGTAGAGTTAAATATTGTATAATTATGAAATTGTTTTTGTCTATATTTTTGAATTTTACTAGTTGGTACTAATAGTTCAATTTTACTAATATGTATGCAGGTTGTAGATATATTTTCTATCTATAGTACGTTTTCACTCCTTGGGCACTTGGGAATTGCTTATGGGTTACCTTTTTCTAGGCCTAGGGAGTTGCAATCACTGCTATAGCCTGCGGGTGACCATCGCAACCCACCCCGATCATTTCCATTTTCCCCATCGACCGAGATTGCCACAGTAGAGGTTGTCTCAGAGCAGGTTGTACAACCTAGTGCTCCATATTCCAGTGAATTTCCATCGAGGCCTGAGATATTCATGGTGAAAGAATGCATTGATGATAATTTTTATGTTTCATGAATTTGATTTTATGCATATTTGTTTAATTTTATTAACTTGATCCTTGTAACTAATGTAGGGTGTGTTGGCGCGAGTTTGGTCAGACCATGGTCCTTCTCAGGTTACCAACAAAAGGTACCATGTAGTCTAGAGTGCTGGCATTTTCATCTCCTCCGAAGAGAAGAAGTCTCACCTGAAGCGCTGATAAGACAGATAGATAGGGAAGGGTAGGGAAAAGACTTAAGAGGATCCATAGAGCCTTCGAGACTCACTCCTGAGTTTGCGTAAGAGACATGAACAGATCTGAGACATACATGTGCAAGAATCGAACCTACTTACATTGCGAGAAAGCATTTAAATGTAGAACCATCAAGTAGAACTCATAAGCCATAAGGAAATACGGTAATGCATAAGTAAACACACAGAGACACATCATATTTGAAAATTTAGGTCCCTCTTCATATTATCTTCAGAATCTTTCTCTCATTACAGACTCAAAATTATGCAGTAGTGCACTGTACAGGCTCTTGTCTCTTGACTCATGTTGCAGAGCTCCCATTCTAAAAAATGATAGATCCCATTCATTACACACTCAAGACTTGACTTAACTCGACTTACAACAATCAACAACAACTAATCCGATTGGTTAAAAACAACAAGAATGACTAAATCAATCAACCCCTTTTACAATTATGTTCATCCCTATATATAAGTTGGGTTGTGTCTTCCTTCTCGGCTTGCATGCTTCCTTGTTCTTTTGCAACCATTTGTTGCTTGGTTGGCATTGCGTTGTTCTTTTGCAACTGCGTTTTGTTTCTCTTTCTTGATTTGTTGTCCAAATTTTGTTGAAGCTTGTGCAACTCGTTCTCAGTCAAAACTTGCATGATTCCTTATCCCAAACACAAAGGGAACAATAGGATCCAACCACAATCCTTGACTTTCCCTAGAGTCAAGTCCATGGTTCTTTCACATTTTCTAGGAACATTTGTTGTGTTCCCTTGTCCTTCTTTTCTTCTTCCTTGGGCTCTTCTAGTTGTGATTCTTCTTATTTTACTTTCTCAAATGAAGGGCCCAACTCTAGTACCAACTCTAAGGCTCATTGTTTCACTCCTTGAAAGGTTCCAACTTTGTCCTACCACTTCCCGGTGAGGAGTGATGCCTTGAAAAAAAACTGTTGGGTTGTTTCCTTGCTACCCACCTTTGACTGGGACGCGACCAACAAGTTCCACTCAGAATCTACTGTTGCATCAAATTGATGCATTTGCATGTATATTGTCTGAATAATAGGTCAAAAGTTGTGCAACTCTTTCTTTTCCATAGATTGTGCCTCAAAGAGGGCATTCAGCTCATTGTTCGCCTGTTGAATTTGGTTGAACTTTTGTTTTTGTTCCATAGGGTCCATTGTGGCGGCAACTTCTTCTTTCAACACCTGGATATTTGTGCGCACCTCCTCCAAGACTTGGTTTCATCAAGCAATGATGCCCATCCAGTCACTGACTTCCATGAATATTTTTGTGCATTTCATTGTGTGCTTGTGCAGTGCTGCTCGGGCATTGTTACCTTGCAATACTATCTTCTTCATCTACTCCTGTAGATTTTGGGGATGCTCCTCTGCCTCTTGCTTGGCTTGTTGTAACTGTTCTTTCAGCTACTAAGCTTGAGTGGCGAGTTGCTTCCATGCTCCTTGTAGCAACTCAATTTGGTGTTCTGGCTCGCCTGCGTCACTAATCTTAGGTAATTCGGGCACAACCTTTCGAATCTTTGGCCAGGCTTCGACAAGTATTTCTTGCACTTTTTACAGTTTGCATTGAATTTGGAGTTTGTCATGTGCTTCATGTATCTTTCTTGTTTTCACAACAATCTCGTCCTTTCTTGCAACCTCGACAGATCTCTCAGCCTCCTGGAGCCTTTTCTCTAATTGATCAGTTGATGCTCTGACTAGTCCAAATAAGTGCGTCACTGGCCACTGTACGAGGTCAGCAGATGAAGGAGCGACATATCTGGGTGCTCATGTCTGCAATGGAATTCCATTGGTCATTGAATGCTCTGATCGGGTCTTTACCTCCTCCTCTATTGGTGGCCCTGGTGTGATCCTCAACTGTAGATCTAAGGGAAAAAGAGTTAGAACCTATAATCTGGCTATGCAAAGTTACATAAGTTATGTGCACTGCTGAGGGTCCTAGAGAACCCATTCAATTTGATCACGCATGGATGTCACGCTTGGCCCGATGTTGTGAGTGGGAAATCCCTCTATGGACTAACACTTAGGGTTTTATCATGCATGTAGAAAAGACCTAAATATTCCTACTTTTTACCGTCATCATAGACCTAATCCCTGGTATTCTTAAGAAAATACGTAGTTAAGAAGATCAAGTGAACATACCTTATTTCGGGTGTTTGATATCGATCCCTCTTCACGTTTGGTTTCTCTTTGACTGCAACTCTCCTCCCAAGGATGACCTGCATTCACAAAAGACAAACAAAGAACTCCACATGCATTGGATCTATAGATTAATGGGTTAGAGATTTAATCAACATGTATGCAATAAACAATGAAAACCTCATATGGTGGGATGGGAAAAGTACTTCTTTATTATTAACTTCACTAAAGAAACTTACAATGAAGAAGTCGACCACTGCTCCACGAACCTGGTCCTGGGCTCCTCTTCAACTGTCGTCCAACTGCTTTTCTCTATACTTCTCTTTGTACAAGGATGGCTAAATGTTGGGACAAGGGGAATGCTCAATTGGGTATAGTCTCTTTACTATGATTTTCCTCCCTTCAAATGGGACCCTTACCCATTCTTTTATAGGCTAGAAGGAGCTAGGTATTTGGTCGAATGACCGACCATGCATGGCCGAAAGGTTTAGTTAACTTGCCCAAAGATGTGTGTTTCGTCAACAACTTTCATGTTTCTGTGCTTTTGTAGGTACACGTGAGCTGTATTGGAGTAGCTAGCGTGTACACACTTGCAGTAATGGAGTAGGGCGTGTGGGCCTTTATAAAGAGGGTTTTTTAACCAAAGTTGTTCAACACTGGCTTGGAAAAGAAGGCATATGGGATGGCCTGATGTTAGGTAAGTATGTTTGGTGAAAATTAGGGTTATAACAGATGCCCCCTAACGTGTGAGGTCAGAAGAGCATCTGATGGCCGAAATACATTACCAATCTTTATCAACGTACCAAACCGGTGAGCCCAGGGACCAAAATTCAGGAGGTTCCATCTGCAAAATAACAATTGCCTCTCCGAGGTGGGCATACCCATGCTCAAAATGAAATAAAATCATGGTCACCGATCAAATACATTGTAGATCCATGTCATATAACTATATAAAGTGTAGCCTCTAGCAATACACAACGGATCTACATCTCAAAATAAAAAAGATATACATGTATAGTATCCATTTTCTAGAAGATGAGCATTTTCTCAACTTGGCATACAACTGGTGTTATCTCAACACTTGCAACACCATTCTCAGGTGTTGTTCATGCTCTTCCTCTGACTTGGAATACACCGAAATTTCATCCAGGAAGACTATGACAAACTTGTCTAGATAGTCCTTGAATACACCATTCATCAAGCACATAAAAATAGCAGGTTCGTTCGATAGTCCAAACGGTACCACTATGAACTCGTAATAACCATACCTTGTTCTAAAGGCGGTCTTGCTGATGTCTTCATCCTTTATTCTTACATGGTGATATCCTGATCTGAGATCTATCTTCGAAAATATTTTTGCATCTTTCAACTGATCGAAAATATCGTCGATCCTCGGCAGAGGATACTTGTTCTTGACAGTTACTTTGTTCAACTGTCTAAAATCAATGCACAACCTCAACATCCTATCCTTCTTCTTCATGAATAGGACCGGGGCACCCCAAGGTGACATGCTTGGGCGAATGTACCCCTTCTTTAGAAGCTCTTCAAGCTATAATTGCAACTCTTTCGTCTNAGACCCATAGCACAATTGTCGCCCACCAAGGTAGTGACACATGGTGTCCTTAAGAAGGTCCACCTCACTCCCAGCGATGTCAGGGGGGGGTAGTATTTTTAATTTTTCGTTTCGGAGTTTTGGGCATCAGGAGTTCGTGCATCTACACATCTCGAACTTCCGTTTGCCAAAATTCTGAAATTACGGTCTATTCATCTACTTGATACAATGGTCAAGTTCCTCTCCTATGATCTACGGTGTATATCGTTTCAGGATTTCAGGGTTTCGGGTTTTCAGTAACCAGGAGTTCACGATGCAGCGACTCCAAATCTCTTGTCACTTCAATCCCCGAATTCCGATACATGATCTCTTGTACAATATCCAACGATCCTCGATGATTCAGTTCTAATGGTCCATATATTTTCAGAGTTTCGTGAACCAAAAGTTCACGATGTAGCGACTCCAAATCTTCGGTTTTGATCCAATTGTGAATTCGCGTTTCGTGAATTCTCACGAACTCACCCTTAGACCATTTCAAGTCACGAGTCAGTGAAAGGTTGATCGCTCTCCATGCATCCTTTCCGATGGATGATCATGAGGGTTCTCCTTTCCTCTTGAAAAGATTCTATGGATCCAACACTTTTGGTGTGGAGTTCTCTCTCTCCCTATGGCCATATACCACACTGGATGCAGTTTTATAATTTCGCTACACCTCCTGAGCTTTGTAACATGGTCAAGTAGTCTGTTGACACTCTGAAATATTATAAGGTATGAAATTAGTCCTCCAGACACAATTTCCTTCTCAAAACCTCGGTCCAAAGACCACTAATCTGGCCCATCCAGGCTCAACATTGAAACTAGGCTCTGATACCATACTGTAACGCCCCCGACCATTACATCCCACTTAGCCAGGAAAATGTTACTGTGTGGAACAACATAATTCTCATACTTAATTGATAACATGCATTTATTTCAAATTAAACACATTTAACTTAGTGTAAACACAAGATTACCGCTAACATAAATAATCCCTGGCATTAACAGTAATTCATATGCACAACATAATACATGATACATATAAGCATCACAGGCATGCAAAACATAATATTAAGCATAAACTGATACTTATCTTTGAAACCATGGTAATTCCACCAACTACGTGCAGGCCATCCACGAACCTCCCAGCCTTAGACCATGCTGCTCATCACTCTCAGTAGTGGGTCACCCCTGAGCTGGGACTAAGCTCCACCCAAGGCAAGGAATCCTAGTGTAGGCTAAGGTTATAGGGAAAACTGCACAGAATAACTGGAACGATTCTTCCAAGGATGCCTTCTTATGCCCACTACTAATAGACTCTCATTCCCCACATGCATATTCTTCCCCGGAGTATACACCTTCACAAGAAGAGTCCATCGGTGCTTCACCTCTCTCTCTGGGCCTCGACAACAGGCTGGATCAAGAATTCTCAGAGCTCTGAAGCTAGTGATGGACTTTCTCTGGGAGAAAAACACTTCCCAACAAACTCTCTCACCTAGAGGGAGTTTCTCATAGGCCTAACAACCTGCTTGTTCTACCACACCCTTCGACTCAATTCCAACCGAGTGAGGGAAAACACAAAAACATCAAGCACTCAGTTGATGCCAGGATGATGACCACAACAAAAAATGGGCATAGTCCCGCAAATGGAAATGACTAGACGCTAAAACACAGCACGCTCAAGTGATTATCTGGGTGTCAAGTTCTACAGAAGACACAAATTGATTCACAGTTGATCCAGAATCGGATCCAGGAGCCTATCAGGGCTAAAAAAGGCTAAAAAATAAAAGTTCTTAGAATCCGACGAAACTAGCGCCATTGTGTTTGTCTCATCTTCCTGATTCCAACCATATATTTACTTCGTCAAACGGGCTCCGTATGTGAAAGATATCACATTCTGTTCGAAAACTCAAACAGGCAAAAAAAATGGGTGACTGTACAGTGCCACGTGGCAGGATGACTGTACAGGCCGTATAGCTGACATGGCATCTCTTGGAGAAGACATGTGGCAGGTGACAGGGTGTACGCCAGGTGAGTTGGACCAGTCCGAGCGTGACACATGTCACCACTGTAAGGGTGACACGTGGCATGGGATGACGTCAGCAGGCTGACTGGGAAGGTATGGTGATGACTGGGAGATAGGTGGCAGGGTACGTGGAAGATACATGGACCATCTGGCGCTCGACACATGGCACGCCTCTATTGGCTTTCGGGTTATGAAAATTTTTATGGACTCTACCAGAGTCGAACTCCAAACCTCCTCCACGCTACGGACTGGCAGGACCGGGCTTACCACCCGACCTGCTGGTGTTACTTAATATGTATATGGAAATTATTTTTTTTAAGTTGAATTAAAAGTTTAAATGAAGGTGGGAAGGGCTAGGGCTAAGCCCCATCCCACGGTTTAATATCTAAGACATATGACCACAGTAAAAACCTCCAGCGCACGGTCTCGGGTGGCTCCATGTAACCCGAGGCTTGTTGATGGGTTGTTAGCGCAGGGTACGAGGTGGTCCTATCCACCAACCAGTAGAACCAGGGGCTATCCCTACCAAAAGAGCGTAGGGGGTTAAGTTGTTAGCCCCGGTCTTATGCCGCGCCACAGGACCAGGAACCAACGAGCATGGGAAGGGCCAGCGCATAGCCTAAGGGGCTAGCGCTCGGCTAGATGGCCCCATGTGACCATAAAAGGGGGGCACGCGCCTAGGGAGAGGGGGCTAGGCCCTATTTTTATACAAAAAGTGGGTATTTTCCAAAGTTTAGTGGATTTTTTATTGATTTTTATGCCTGTATTAATGGATTTTATCCATTTTTGGGAGATATTAGGCATTTTTGGAGGCCAGATTTTGGGAGGAAGTTGGGGATGGATAACCAACTTCAGATATATAAAAACCAAGCCTTTTTGATGCCATAAAAGGACAGTCAGAGTATATTTATGCTGAAGGGAAGCCAAGCCAAAGCCATTTTTATGCAGGGAAGCTGTTGAGGAGTAGACGCTTGTGGGCCATTTTTGGGAGCTCCGGTCATTCGTTTTGCATGTCGTTTCTTTTGCTGGGTTCTAGAGATCTGGAAGAACATGACCAAATCAGTATTGTAGCCAATTGGCACTGCTGCAATGTATTTTTTTAGCTTTGAACAGAAAAAAAGAAGCCTTCCCCACAGAGACAAAGGCCCGGAGATGTAGGCAACGTTGTGCCGAACTCCGTTATCAATTCTCTTATTATGGTTTGTTGTTTATTACTTCATTTCAGATCTTCATATGTGTATATGGCTGTCATAATTCCTCTTATTTCCTCATTCTTTCATTAAGCTTCTCAAATGGTTAATTAACACATGCAATTAAAAACACAACCACAATCATTAAAATATCTTTACGGATCAACGGTTTACCAGTTACAAGATGCGTGATGGGAAATTATGCAGAGGTTGAGGATGGAGGCCAAACGCAGAGACCAAATGGAATTTATGGGAATACACCAGACAATCACAGAGGTCTCATGGTTTCAGTTTTCAGTGTTGTGTGTGATATGCCGAGCTCAAACGCAGAGGTCACACAGTTTAGACAATTGAACGACATAATGGAGAATGAACCCACTCAGACGCAACCATACATGGAAATAATCGGAAGCGAACCCCCAACATGGCTCATTTCCTTCGGTTAAATCGCATGCGCCTGGGTCGACACATGTCGCCCATGAAGTTGCATGCGTTCCATCAGCATGTGTTCCTCCCCAGGAACTTAGGACAAAACATATATTTCACATGGATTTTTGGAATAATATTAAAATATTATTCCCAAGGACTTAAGCCCCTAGGCTCAACACTTAGCCTCTCTTACCAACTTTCCAGCCCCCAATCCCTTACCCACTCTGTGGAAGCTTAGTCCCCCATCACTCATTCATCATGGTCGGTCTGCACGCAATGATGTTCATATGTTTATTAATGTTCTGCATGATTACATATACAAAAGCAGGCTCCCAGCCTTAACACTTAGGCTCTCCGGCCTAATAACACATAAGCCCACCAACTTATATAAACTTGGCTCACTAGCCTATAAAACATAATTACAATTCATAATGCAAGCTTTATACTTCATAGACATGATTTACAATAGGGCTCGACCTTGGGGACATTACATGAATAACTGAGAGTGGCAGGGTTAGGTCAAGGGAATCTTAAGCCCAAAGGATGGATAACCTAGCATTTTCAACATTTCCTCTAAGCATGGGAAGCTGGAGCCTTGGGAACTGATGATGGATGATTATATAATGGTTGAAACCTGTAGTAGGTATGATCCATTTAATAAATATAAAGAGGACTCATTTGGGACTATCGCTAATTCCCATAAAGATGAAAAGTGAGATGGGTAAGTGATCCAGATCATGAGCTCATTGCTGTGAAAAATGCATAGTGGCATAT
>JZKD02S0329594.1:0-10590 GCA_000966675.3 Picea glauca | reverse complement strand
CAAGCTGAAATGTGGCGATTTAATCCAACTTGGAAGATGATCCAATAATTACTTACCATCATGAAACACAAAAAAATGAATTTGTCCCAAATTCAATAAGTTGATCCTTTAGATGGTCTTATGTGCTGAAAGTTAAACTAGATTTGATTAAGTACTATTGCATGAAAATATGGATCAAGCTGTGTGGCTACTCAACAATTTCTACTCCAACCACATTACTCAACAATTTCTACTCCAACCACATTGAAACTTAACCTTAAGAAAGTCTGAAGTTTCTTTGAAAGATTTGTGAATGAACCTCATTAAGAAAAATTTCCAGATTTCCCACTTAACTTATAAAATGCTCTTATGTGCAATAACCATGAACCAAATGTGTTGTCGGATTTACCATGTTTAAAGCATGAATTCACCCTTGGAAAGTGAGTAAAAATTTTAGATTTTCTTTGAATAATGAAACCTAAAAGAATTCAGATCTAAATCCAACAAAGATTCCGGAAAATTTAAACCAACAATATGTTAGGGTGAAATGAACAAATGGATCAAGATTTTAACACCATGAAACAATGATTTGCCCTGCAAACAATATATTAACTTTTTCATATCTGCTTTAATGATTTAGACTTAAGAGACTTTAGATCTAAGTTAAATTTTCTTAAAAAATATAAACCAGCAAAGCAATTAGTTAAGATCTTGAATCATAAACAAAAATTTGTTCTTAGAGTGAGGAAAACTTGTTAGATCTTTTCAAATATTTAATTAGCTCAGATTTAATTAGAAACTGTGATGTGTCATCATTCATCTATCTAAATCTTGAACCAGACTTGAAAAAATATAAATACAGACCATTCCGTCCTTGAAAAAAGATCAATACAGAGCATACTAACACCACAAAATTATCCCATGGATTGCCTGTCATGTGCTCTGCATCTGCAGGGAAGGCAAGGCAAGGCAAGAAGGGATTCATTTTTCTTTCTTGCTGATGAGATATGGACTAGAGAGAGATCCTGTCAATCGGATTTCAAATGTAGAAGCTTGATTGCAGTACATAATGGCAGGAGGGAGAGAAAGTTCAAAGAAGGAAAGCATGCAAGTTGAAGGAAAGTATGTCCTGAAAAATGTCCTTTGTTTCCTTATGAAGGCATAGTTTCATTATATTCTTTGTTTCCTTATAAAGTATGTAAATTATATTGGTTGGAACATCGAGATTTACACAATCCATCTATAATATATTAAAATTAAGAGATCATTAGCAAGAGGTAGTAGTAGTAATGGATCTGATTACTACTTGTGAAATAAGAGGTAGTAGCAGTAATGGATCAGATTACTACTTGCGAATCTGGAATTGACAAGAAAGTCAAAAGATTTAATCCTGAGATTTCCCAAATTTTAACGGTACGCATATATGATAGCATTAATAGATGGAGGTGAATTCAATCTACAGAGAAATCTATCCAACATTTTCAAAAAGCAAAAGATTGATCTACAACTTCATCAAAAATCTACCAGTTTCCCTACTCTGATGTAGTATCACCATTAACATTATTTTCCAACCAGTTGTAAACACTAGCACTACAACATCATTGCAGAGTCTGAAAAAAATGACTATAATTACGCAGCTTCGACCACAGATAACCATCTGAAGATCTATTTCTAGGATTATCAAAGAGAGATATGCTTGGGATTTAATTTTCATCTCCCCTTTCTGCATATTTAATACTTCTTTAGGTAACAGGTATGTTTTCATACCAGTTCATATATATATTCTCATTAGAATTAGATAAATTCAGACTGTGTCCTTACTTCTGTGATTCCGTCAATAGTTGCAACTATTAACAAATTTTCCAACTTGTAATTACCATTTACCCCCACTCATTATTAAGTGAAAGTTTATCTCTTTCCCCTGCAATTTTTACACGAACCAAAGTGTATATGAGTATCATCTCAAAAATATAGTTTTCTCTAATAAATCTAATACTTAACTGCAACAATATGGTTGTCCCTAATGAACGTAATATCTCCATCAAAATAGTTCCAGGACTTTGAATTTTCAATTTTTGAAAAACTGTTTCTTCTTTATTGATTTCAAAAAACCTCCATATACATATCGAAACCTGATGAGGCGAAATATGCCGAGGAGACACTAACTAATTCCCAGAAGGCGTAGGCTAAGGTCAATCTATAGAGAAATCTAGTGTTCAATCATTTAACAACTAAGACAACATCGATTAATTGTTGCCAACAGATAAGACAACAATGAAAGATACAAATAATCGGTTAACTGTTGACTTCTATTGATTATATTCCTAGGAAGAAAAAAATTCCCACAACTTTTTCCAAAAAACTGAAAGAGTTATATTGAAAAGATGGATATTACCTCTGTGGATTTTGTAATGGATTCAGGTATGTTGGGCACGAATACCCTGCACGACTGTAGAGTCCAATAAAGAATCAACGGGAGGAAACAGGATGAGGCGGGACGCGAACGACGTAGCGGGTTCAAGTGCGAGGTAGGATGCATAGGTGGTGAATTGATGGCGAGGATGTATGGGTGATTTGTGGATGTATGGATGGTAGGTGGTGAAGTGATGGCAGGGATGTATGGATGGTATGGATGGCGTGTATGGACGGGTAGCCAGCCAAAGGGCGGAGGTGATCGGCGATGAGAGTCCGGACGCTGGAAAAGGACTGTCGGCAAAGGTCCATTTCATTTGAAACTTAGCCTACGCCTTACTAGATTCATTCCTTTCTTACAGGAGAGGAGCAATAGACAACAACATGAGAGACACGTTAAACACTTTCCGGTTAAAGAACTGTCCATGAATATATCTAGTTGGTTGCTAACTCAAGGGGGGTTTTCCTCGAAAGCGAGTCGCTCACTTTCCTAGAGGATAGACTAACTCTACGCCATAGTTACCAAATTCGTCAGAATCGGGTTAAAAAAAAAAGAAATTCGATAATTCGATTAGAATGCAAATAATTCGGGACATATTCGATCTTACGATTCAATATGGTTTGCACATGATGATGGGTCGCTGAGAAAATAAATGGTTTTTGGAGCGATAAGGCTAGGAGGTAGGCACTAGTTCCTCGATGGTAATTAAATCTAACCATATATTTTGTTCATTCGAATACATGGATATGAATAGAATGTATGGATATGTAGTCAAATTAGTAGGAACCATTGGTAATTAATGGTGGTAATTAAATCCTGCTAATTAGCACCATTAATTACCACTGGTTCCTACTAATGGTGCTAATGTAGAAAATTTTGAATTCGAATTTCCATTGGAACTTGGTAATTATGGTCTACACTAGGATTACTCTACCAATATCCTTTATCCAATCAAAATATCCTATCCATTCGTTTAACTAGTAGCAACTGTTTCGTTTCAGCGATGGTGATGGGGAAGTCATATTATAGCTTGTTCTAGCATTATATATCACTAAGAAACAGTATATCAGAGACCATATCAGTATATCATACAATATTTGCAAATATCAAATAAATCATAAAAGGCAATAATGTCTACTATCAAAGGAATCAATGAAAGTTGAATTTTACTGCAAGTCAGACGAGGAGACGGGCAGTGATGCAGCTTGGAGCGCAGTCCTGGCATGAGCAAGTTGCTAGATTGGAGTAGAAGCGACTTTTGTGAAGAAAATCCTTTCCATCCTCCTTCACACCTACCAGGACATATTTAGCGCCATTAAATAAATTCTAAATTTACCATTTAATGGATGATGTGGGAAGGTGGTGAATTGATGGCGGGCTTTGGATTTGGATGTGCATGATGGGCGTGCATGATGTATGGATGGTGGTAGATGAGACGGATAAAAACTGGATGTGGATGATGGGACTCGTGGATGATGTATGGATGGTGGTCGGGAGCTCCACCCGGAGATGGGACGGGTAGGGGCCTAGAGCTCGAGCTCTGACATGATCGATGACAGGAGTCACATGGAAAATGACTGCCAGAAAAGGTCCATTTCGTTTGCACCTTAGCCTACGCCGTTTAAATACCCTTAAGTATCACATTGGTTCAGGGTTCAGTGAGTCTTAGAGTTTTGATTGAGGTCAATGGCTTCATCCTTTACCAACAAGAGATGCCTCGTGCAATTGTACATGAATGACATCACTCGACATCATTGCAATAATAATATTTGCACATGCTACGATATCATGTAAACATATCGGATAAGTGTTACTACTGCAAATTCCTTGTCATGTTACTCAGAATGGGATTAAAAGGACATTTTGTGACATGGGGAGAAAATTTGATAAATTCGACCGAACAAGAAGAAAATTCCATAAAGGGAAAAAGACAAAAACTTGGACTCACGTGTCAAGCATGTCAAAGGAAAATATAATTATTCCAAATTTGGAAATAAATTTTAGTATGAGAAAACACAACAAATTCATAAAGGTCAAACAATTGAATATAGGGTTAAGTGAGCGAAGCATAAGATCCATGGCAAAGATAAATTACAAACATCAACGAAAATTCATCCAAAGGAAAAAAAAAATCAAGGAACACAGTTATTGGTTGAGTTTCAAAAATATAGATTTAGGAATCGAGTTCTTAGCTGAGCACATGGTATTCTATTATATTACCATATAACTACACTACTAATTGAAATCATGATTCTATGGGGAGTTTGTGTCATCATGATTCTCTTGGGAAATAGATAAATCAAGTAGAGGTGAACTCCACGACAATTAAATTACCAAATTCAATAGACAAATACCCCCATAGTATCCTAAAAAAAATGTCTTCTAGGAATGGGAACCAAGCAACTCCCACAATAATGATATGATGTAGTGTGAAGTAACGATGAGTGTCGGAAGGGTTTTCAAACTCAACCTTAATTTTAGGAATAAGTTATATTTAATTTGGTTGAAGCTTTTTTAAATGACATGGTAAGGTTTTGTGTTATCTTATTAAAAATGAGAAAAAGGTATATATTATTTCATTGTATTTGGTAGTTTTATGAATTTAATTAGTTTAAAAAAAAATCAACATTTTGTGATATGGATTTTTTCAGATATACTTCATTCAAATTAATGAGATAATTTTTGTTTAAATTATAATTTAGGATGATTAAAATTGTTGTTTTTAATGTAAAAATGAATTCAACACTTTGAATTATCCTTACCCCAATGTTACTAAACTGTACAATGTTAATCTTTGATATATGTGATTCCATCAACCTTTGAAAAAAAANCAAGCTGAAATGTGGCGATTTAATCCAACTTGGAAGATGATCCAATAATTACTTACCATCATGAAACACAAAAAAATGAATTTGTCCCAAATTCAATAAGTTGATCCTTTAGATGGTCTTATGTGCTGAAAGTTAAACTAGATTTGATTAAGTACTATTGCATGAAAATATGGATCAAGCTGTGTGGCTACTCAACAATTTCTACTCCAACCACATTACTCAACAATTTCTACTCCAACCACATTGAAACTTAACCTTAAGAAAGTCTGAAGTTTCTTTGAAAGATTTGTGAATGAACCTCATTAAGAAAAATTTCCAGATTTCCCACTTAACTTATAAAATGCTCTTATGTGCAATAACCATGAACCAAATGTGTTGTCGGATTTACCATGTTTAAAGCATGAATTCACCCTTGGAAAGTGAGTAAAAATTTTAGATTTTCTTTGAATAATGAAACCTAAAAGAATTCAGATCTAAATCCAACAAAGATTCCGGAAAATTTAAACCAACAATATGTTAGGGTGAAATGAACAAATGGATCAAGATTTTAACACCATGAAACAATGATTTGCCCTGCAAACAATATATTAACTTTTTCATATCTGCTTTAATGATTTAGACTTAAGAGACTTTAGATCTAAGTTAAATTTTCTTAAAAAATATAAACCAGCAAAGCAATTAGTTAAGATCTTGAATCATAAACAAAAATTTGTTCTTAGAGTGAGGAAAACTTGTTAGATCTTTTCAAATATTTAATTAGCTCAGATTTAATTAGAAACTGTGATGTGTCATCATTCATCTATCTAAATCTTGAACCAGACTTGAAAAAATATAAATACAGACCATTCCGTCCTTGAAAAAAGATCAATACAGAGCATACTAACACCACAAAATTATCCCATGGATTGCCTGTCATGTGCTCTGCATCTGCAGGGAAGGCAAGGCAAGGCAAGAAGGGATTCATTTTTCTTTCTTGCTGATGAGATATGGACTAGAGAGAGATCCTGTCAATCGGATTTCAAATGTAGAAGCTTGATTGCAGTACATAATGGCAGGAGGGAGAGAAAGTTCAAAGAAGGAAAGCATGCAAGTTGAAGGAAAGTATGTCCTGAAAAATGTCCTTTGTTTCCTTATGAAGGCATAGTTTCATTATATTCTTTGTTTCCTTATAAAGTATGTAAATTATATTGGTTGGAACATCGAGATTTACACAATCCATCTATAATATATTAAAATTAAGAGATCATTAGCAAGAGGTAGTAGTAGTAATGGATCTGATTACTACTTGTGAAATAAGAGGTAGTAGCAGTAATGGATCAGATTACTACTTGCGAATCTGGAATTGACAAGAAAGTCAAAAGATTTAATCCTGAGATTTCCCAAATTTTAACGGTACGCATATATGATAGCATTAATAGATGGAGGTGAATTCAATCTACAGAGAAATCTATCCAACATTTTCAAAAAGCAAAAGATTGATCTACAACTTCATCAAAAATCTACCAGTTTCCCTACTCTGATGTAGTATCACCATTAACATTATTTTCCAACCAGTTGTAAACACTAGCACTACAACATCATTGCAGAGTCTGAAAAAAATGACTATAATTACGCAGCTTCGACCACAGATAACCATCTGAAGATCTATTTCTAGGATTATCAAAGAGAGATATGCTTGGGATTTAATTTTCATCTCCCCTTTCTGCATATTTAATACTTCTTTAGGTAACAGGTATGTTTTCATACCAGTTCATATATATATTCTCATTAGAATTAGATAAATTCAGACTGTGTCCTTACTTCTGTGATTCCGTCAATAGTTGCAACTATTAACAAATTTTCCAACTTGTAATTACCATTTACCCCCACTCATTATTAAGTGAAAGTTTATCTCTTTCCCCTGCAATTTTTACACGAACCAAAGTGTATATGAGTATCATCTCAAAAATATAGTTTTCTCTAATAAATCTAATACTTAACTGCAACAATATGGTTGTCCCTAATGAACGTAATATCTCCATCAAAATAGTTCCAGGACTTTGAATTTTCAATTTTTGAAAAACTGTTTCTTCTTTATTGATTTCAAAAAACCTCCATATACATATCGAAACCTGATGAGGCGAAATATGCCGAGGAGACACTAACTAATTCCCAGAAGGCGTAGGCTAAGGTCAATCTATAGAGAAATCTAGTGTTCAATCATTTAACAACTAAGACAACATCGATTAATTGTTGCCAACAGATAAGACAACAATGAAAGATACAAATAATCGGTTAACTGTTGACTTCTATTGATTATATTCCTAGGAAGAAAAAAATTCCCACAACTTTTTCCAAAAAACTGAAAGAGTTATATTGAAAAGATGGATATTACCTCTGTGGATTTTGTAATGGATTCAGGTATGTTGGGCACGAATACCCTGCACGACTGTAGAGTCCAATAAAGAATCAACGGGAGGAAACAGGATGAGGCGGGACGCGAACGACGTAGCGGGTTCAAGTGCGAGGTAGGATGCATAGGTGGTGAATTGATGGCGAGGATGTATGGGTGATTTGTGGATGTATGGATGGTAGGTGGTGAAGTGATGGCAGGGATGTATGGATGGTATGGATGGCGTGTATGGACGGGTAGCCAGCCAAAGGGCGGAGGTGATCGGCGATGAGAGTCCGGACGCTGGAAAAGGACTGTCGGCAAAGGTCCATTTCATTTGAAACTTAGCCTACGCCTTACTAGATTCATTCCTTTCTTACAGGAGAGGAGCAATAGACAACAACATGAGAGACACGTTAAACACTTTCCGGTTAAAGAACTGTCCATGAATATATCTAGTTGGTTGCTAACTCAAGGGGGGTTTTCCTCGAAAGCGAGTCGCTCACTTTCCTAGAGGATAGACTAACTCTACGCCATAGTTACCAAATTCGTCAGAATCGGGTTAAAAAAAAAAGAAATTCGATAATTCGATTAGAATGCAAATAATTCGGGACATATTCGATCTTACGATTCAATATGGTTTGCACATGATGATGGGTCGCTGAGAAAATAAATGGTTTTTGGAGCGATAAGGCTAGGAGGTAGGCACTAGTTCCTCGATGGTAATTAAATCTAACCATATATTTTGTTCATTCGAATACATGGATATGAATAGAATGTATGGATATGTAGTCAAATTAGTAGGAACCATTGGTAATTAATGGTGGTAATTAAATCCTGCTAATTAGCACCATTAATTACCACTGGTTCCTACTAATGGTGCTAATGTAGAAAATTTTGAATTCGAATTTCCATTGGAACTTGGTAATTATGGTCTACACTAGGATTACTCTACCAATATCCTTTATCCAATCAAAATATCCTATCCATTCGTTTAACTAGTAGCAACTGTTTCGTTTCAGCGATGGTGATGGGGAAGTCATATTATAGCTTGTTCTAGCATTATATATCACTAAGAAACAGTATATCAGAGACCATATCAGTATATCATACAATATTTGCAAATATCAAATAAAGCATAAAAGGCAATAATGTCTACTATCCAAGGAATCAATTAAAGTTGAATTTTACTGCAAGTCAGACGAGGAGACGGGTAGTGATGCAGCTTGGAGCGCAGTCCTGGCATGAGAAAGTTGCTAGATTGGAGTAGAAGTGACTTTTGTGAAGAAAATCCTTTCCATCCTCCTTCACACCTACCAGGACATATTTAGCGCCATTAAATAAATTCTAAATTTACCATTTAATGGATGGTGTGGGAAGGTGGTGAATTGATGGCGGGCTTTGGATTTGGATGTGGATGATGGGCGTGCATGATGTATGGATGGTGGTAGATGAGACGGATAAAAACTGGATGTGGATGATGGGACTCGTGGATGATGTATGGATGGTGGTCAGGAGCTCCGCCCGGAGATGGGACGAGTAGGGGCCTAGAGCTCGAGCTCTGACATGATCGATGACGGGAGTCACATGGAAAAGGACTGCCAGAAAAGGTCCATTTCGTTTGGACCTTAGCCTACGCCGTTTAAATACCCTTAAGTATCACATTGGTTCAGGGTTCAGTGAGTCTTAGAGTTTTGATTGAGGTCAATGGCTTCATCCTTTACCAACAAGAGATGCCTCGTGCAATTGTACATGAATGACATCACTCGACATCATTGCAATAATAATATTTGCACATGCTACGATATCATGTAAACATATCGGATAAGTGTTACTACTGCAAATTCCTTGTCATGTTACTCAGAATGGGATTAAAAGGACATTTTGTGACATGGGGAGAAAATTTGATAAATTCGACCGAACAAGAAGAAAATTCCATAAAGGGAAAAAGACAAAAACTTGGACTCACGTGTCAAGCATGTCAAAGGAAAATATAATTATTCCAAATTTGGAAATAAATTTTAGTATGAGAAAACACAACAAATTCATAAAGGTCAAACAATTGAATATAGGGTTAAGTGAGCGAAGCATAAGATCCATGGCAAAGATAAATTACAAACATCAACGAAAATTCATCCAAAGGAAAAAAAAAATCAAGGAACACAGTTATTGGTTGAGTTTCAAAAATATAGATTTAGGAATCGAGTTCTTAGCTGAGCACATGGTATTCTATTATATTACCATATAACTACACTACTAATTGAAATCATGATTCTATGGGGAGTTTGTGTCATCATGATTCTCTTGGGAAATAGATAAATCAAGTAGAGGTGAACTCCACGACAATTAAATTACCAAATTCAATAGACAAATACCCCCATAGTATCCTAAAAAAAATGTCTTCTAGGAATGGGAACCAAGCAACTCCCACAATAATGATATGATGTAGTGTGAAGTAACGATGAGTGTCGGAAGGGTTTTCAAACTCAACCTTAATTTTAGGAATAAGTTATATTTAATTTGGTTGAAGCTTTTTTAAATGACATGGTAAGGTTTTGTGTTATCTTATTAAAAATGAGAAAAAGGTATATATTATTTCATTGTATTTGGTAGTTTTATGAATTTAATTAGTTTAAAAAAAAATCAACATTTTGTGATATGGATTTTTTCAGATATACTTCATTCAAATTAATGAGATAATTTTTGTTTAAATTATAATTTAGGATGATTAAAATTGTTGTTTTTAATGTAAAAATGAATTCAACACTTTGAATTATCCTTACCCCAATGTTACTAAACTGTACAATGTTAATCTTTGATATATGTGATTCCATCAACCTTTGAAAAAAAAGGTTGAAAAGATTAAATATAAAAACTTTTAAAAAAAAAGTGAAAAGATTAAACCTTTATATAAGTAAGTTTTTAAAAAGATGAAAAGATTAAACCATACGTGTTGATTTAGTTTTACCTTTATATAAGTGTTGACTTTAGTTTGT